>CAVNYN010234418.1:0-13715 GCA_963692815.1 Nyctanthes arbor-tristis
CCCCGCCCCGAATCTGAAACGGGGCACAGATTTGTACCCCGTCCCCGCCCCGTTTATAAAACGGGGCGGGGACGGGGCGGGTTTTCATCGGGTTCGGGTTTTCGGGGCTTTTATGCCATCCCTAATCCCATCCCCAATGTATTGATGTCAGCGTACTATATTAGTCTTTTTTGAATATATCTTTTCATTTATTAAATACACTACTTTAAATTAATACTACTATTTTGGTTTATTACAATGCATTAAATACGGACATAAAAGAAAAATATGTTAACTATATTTTTTTAAAGGAAAGTAGACTATATTTTGAGACGAACGCAAAAAAAAAAGGAGAATTTCCAAAAATGGCAAATTTTAAACAATAAGGACAAAAATGTCCACTTCTTGAAACTTGAACAAAAATGGTCAAAATTTGAGTAAAAACGTAGTTTATATCCATATCTGTTTATTCTAGATATTTGTGTGTATCTGGCTATACAATTAATTTCAGTAAATCTAAACAATTGCATAGTATCATTGTATTGTTCTATACCATTGAACTGTTAAACTATGTAATTGGATGTCATTTTTACACAATTTGAAATTTGATTCTATACAGCTATATGTCATTATTAATTAGAGATACATCTTTTTTTGTCTAAAAAAATTAAAAAATGTCTTTCTCGATTAAATATATCTAGTTTGGGAAACACCTTTGAAGAAGTGCCTATTTTTTGCAAGGCTAATTATATATACACCACTTATTTTACTAAATACACTACATTTTTATTAATGTAAACATCCCTAATATTTATTTCTTATAGTATTTAAGCCCCTAAAAGTTTCTACTACAATTTTTTTTCAAATTTTTATATAACTTTCCTCTTATGTTCTTAATGATCAATACATTTAAAAAATTTTGATTTGTATACTTTAAAATCATATGAAAATACATAGTTATGTATAATTAGATATTACATTTTTCTTTATTTAAAAATGTTAAGCAATTCCCACAATGAACTTTTTAGAATCAAGATATCACTTGATACAAGATTTCATGATAATAAGATATTAAAAAATAAAAATATGACAAAAATAAGATAATGATTGAAGTGTAGAGAATTAAAGACATAGAGGATAATGAGTATAATTAAAATGTGGTGTGATTAGTAAAAGCTGTGGTGTCAATATATTCATTATTTTTGCAATTTCCTACATTTGTTTGGATGACCGGCTTTTCTGAATTGAGGATTGTATTTGAAGTTTGAGGGATTCTATTTGGAAATTTATTTTTACTGTGGGGTAATTTTGTCCAAAAAAATGGTAAAAAGACTATTTCGTAAAACTTCAAAAATGGGTCAATATATTTGGAAATGTCATCTAAAAAGTGGACAATTTTTTTGCAAATTCCCCATTGAAAATTGTATTTGGAGTTATCTGGAATTATATTTTTAGTCTGGAGGTAGTTTTGTCCATAAAATTGTTAAAAAAAGAAAAAAGAAAAGTTAATAAGTGGTCTATTTTTGAAAATTACATATTAAAAGTGATTGTTTGGAAATTCCTCATAAAATAAAATAAAATAAAATAAATTTAAAAAATTAGGAAATTATTGTTTTTTTTTCCCCTCTTTCTCTCTCTCTTTTGAAACCAAACCCCAAATTGGGTAGTGCAAGACGAATATGCAGCGTATTAAAATCTGTCTGTGATATATATATATATATATATATAGCAATAAAATATTAGGGCAGAACCATAAAAAGACGAACCCACATTTATTCCTTCCATACATACATTAATACATATACGTGATGAAACCGTCTTCTTAGGAAGATATACCCTTCCTATATAAAGCACCATACACCATTGCTTCTTCCCGCATCAAATCAAGAGCTCTACTAATTAGTGTTCCTTTCTAATACAACAGTAGAGTAGAGATAAGGCTTTGTAATTCCCAGAATTATTAGGGTTCTCTTCTCTGCAAAACTACTACTACTACTTGGTCTCTCTCAATTCCCTTCTCTCTCTACTATATATATATATATATCTCCATACACATATATACATGATGGGGCTCTAATAAGATATTACCGCCGGCGAGATTTGTAACTGTGGTACAAGTGTAAAGGAGGTGACAGAAGAGAGTGAGCACATATGGTGTTTTCTTGTATGACTACTCCATGCTTGAAGCCATGGGTGCTCACTCTCTGTCTGTCACCCCACTGCTCCTCTCTCTCTCTCTCTCTCTCTCTCTCTCTCTCTCTCTATCTCTCTGTGACACACAAATTTATATTAGTCTTTTCACCATGTTTTCTTTGTTTAATATTTTTGTAAATTAAATGATATCACAAAAAGCACTAGATCTAATTGATGTCTGCTCATGCAAAACCCTTCTATTGCTTTGCTTTTTTAGTTTCCAATTTGGGATATGATATATTTTGTTATTTCTACCGTGGCTAATTAGATATATTTTGTTATATATATATATATATATATATATATATATCAGTCAGAATTATAGGAATATAATTTGTGTAATTAGCCAGGTGAAATTGTTTGTTGGTTTCAGGGAATTATATATTATATATTGTTTGGCAAGGCAAGGAAAGCCAGCGGTTGATGAATTTTTCTTTATAGGATAAATTAAGATGTTTTTGGAACAACCCTAATTAATCAACTCTTCCCGACGTACAAACCAGATCTATTTTTCTGTTCAATGGGGGATGAGGAGCTTCAACGAGAAGCACACGTCAGATCCTGCTTCTGTTTTTTGCTTCAGATTGACTAAAAGGGTAATGGTATCTCTACTTATAATTACTTATATCCTTTATTTAAACACTAGTTTTCATGAATTAATTTATGCTTTCATAAATTGGAAAGTTAATTTTTCTTCAGCAAGTTTCTGTTTTATATCTTGTAAATTTGTCATTTTCAGTTGAAAGGAAATTAGTGGGGCTTTAATTATCCTCCAATTAATTTGCTAGTGCCGCATTGTTATCAGATCTTTAATCTTTTTCACAGCTCTTTAATCCGCCACTATATATAACTGCAAGAATATAATTCTTCTGTTGCTTTTCACTTTTAATTTCTTTGATAATTAGTTTTCATCTTATTAATCTGTAAGTTTGTGTTGTTAAGCTCAACACAATCTTTCATATATATATATATATATAAGTTTAACCTAATCATGCATTATTATGCTTAGATAAATTATGGCTGAATAATTGTATTGTTAATGAGTTCTTTGCCAGCACAATTAGTTAATACTTCACTTATATATATATATATTAGACTAACTAATTCAAATTAAAGCTATTTTTTGTTAGTTCTTCACATTGGAAATAAAATGTTTTTCAAATATATTTTTTATTTTGCCTTATTTTAATGATTAAGCAACTGGGTCTATGTGATGTAAGTAAATAAATTAAATTAAATGAATAGTAATGTGTGTGTTTGTGCACTTAACTGAACTTGTGGTTTATCTTGATTATTATATATAGTCTATAATTTGAAAGCGTTGCGAGGGTTTGATTTTAGGGTTTCAGTTTTTGGTGAAAATTTAAGTTAAATTAATTTGCAAATTAATGTACGCTACCTGAGCTTGGTAGCTAGTCAAGAACTCTCTCTCTCTCTCTCTCTCTGAGTTCATATTGTTGATATTTCAATTTTCAGCTAGTAGTGAAGTTAATCTACAAATACTATATAATGTCTAGTATATATATACATGCGATAATTATACTTATTTAATCTACATATAATGGTATATTATTAATTATTCTAGCTTAATTAGTTTGTGAAGGTTCACTCGGTTTCCTTGACCTCTTGAAGTTTTCATTCAACACTGCTTACCTATGTATAATTGCAAGATTGCAAGAGAAAGTCCTAAGTATATATATAACTGAGAGAAGAAATGGAATATTGCAAGAGCTGCACAAATTGTGGAGAATCAAAGGGAAAATAAATCTATGTTTAGTTGTTTTCATAATTTCTACAGAATTTAGGGCTTGAATTTAATTAGAAATATATTGATCAGAGTTGTGAGTTTATATATGTTCGAATTAGACACATACAGATTGATCAAGAAAAGTATAATTTTGTAATTTTCTAATGAATTTTTTTCTACACATATATATTATGTGCACATATCATGTTGTACACCACATGCAAACTGCCGAAATTTCGTTAGCAATCTTGATTTTTTTGAGCTTAAAATAAATATATTTTAAGTTGTAAAGATATCAGTATTTCCCCATTAGGATGATCGGCTTCTATGAGTGTATTTTATTCACAGTCTTGTCTAAAATGAAATTGTAAAGAGTGTAATTTTGAATTAATAAATTAAATTCTATTAAGAAGTATTCTTGAGTTTTACTGATTTAAGATTCAATTGACTCCACAGTTTAATTTGCAATTAACATATAAATCGGCATTTTGTGGATTGGGTATGTCAATAGTACTTTGCATATTTTCCATTGTTTAAAATGTTACAACGTTTTAGATGTCTAACTAGCTGGTCTCATATTGTTCCTATAATATATATATATATCCCTGGGATCAACGGATATTAATACCAAAACTAGCTGCTTTTACAAAATGATGCGACCAGAAGAGTCATAAATTTAAAAAGTGGTGTAACGGTGACATTGGCATTACAAGCGGTGAGCCCGGCCCACTGAGGTCCCCTTGGCTCGGCCATTGTGTACATGTAACAGGATTCCTAATACCAACAAGTCCGATACCGACTAGAGGGCCTTAGAGGATTATTTGATCACGAGTTCTAGTAAGTGTCCATCTGCAAATTATTACTCTTAAAAAACATTTATCATAAAATTCAAGTGCAAACTGTTACTTTTACATAGAGAGCACGTACAATTACTGCTATAATTATAAGCTGCCTTTCTTAAATTAATTAAGAGTGCTGCACAATAGATATATATCAATGCAATGGTATATATTATTTCTTTTGTCCATATATAATTTCAAATCAATATATATATATATATATAGAGCAGATACTAAATAGTGTATCATCATATGTAATTAAGAGTAATTAATGATGCCACCACTGCCTACTAATAATTATTACTTGTTTTGTAGATATTAAAATGTGTGTGTTTTATTAAACTCATATGCCTTGGTCATTTAATTAGTAGTTTTCTTGTTTGCATGAAACTCCTGCAGGAATAATATAATAAATACTAATAATTAAACCATCTATCGATCACTATAATAATAAAATAAAATTAAATGGAAAAAAATTTGGAGGGACGAAATCCAGTACTGCTCCAAACTAATCGTGCATTGTCAATTGTATAAACGTACATGTACAAGATCGATGATTCCCCTTTAATCTTTAATCTCACAACCGTAACAACAACGATATTAGGTAGCCCACTAGGGGGTGTCCGCAACACCAAATTTTTGGTGGATTTTATTGGATAAATCTAACAAGTTTTCGAGATTATTCACCAATTAAAAGAACCGGAAAGGCAATAAAATATAATTTCTCTACAGCTTGTTAAATCCATGAAATATATTGCAAGAACTACAACGAACAAGCTACGAAACATTGTCATTCACCCTTCATGACTATTTCATATGTGTATGCTGATTAGTGTTTTCATACTTGTTTGTCGAAATGCTCAAGTTATGTTTTTTACTTTTTAAAAAAAAAAAAAAAGAATTACAATATGTATGTTATTGTTTGTATACATTTAACTTGATTTCTTCAAGAAGAATCTCATGACACATTAAGAGAAGTACTCAGTCAGGTAGCGTTGAACAAGATTTGAATAAGATCTTAGCTTCTTTTCTTTATTTAATGGTGTTGCCAAATTTCTACGATCTGTACCAAACCTAGAGAAGACTATATATATATATATATATATATATTTTTTTTTTTTCATCAATTCAGAAGCATATGATAAGTTGATTAGGAAAATACAAGAACCTACTGGTCAGGAAATGGCTTTTATTTCTGAGATGCATAATAATGCAAGTTATAACAGACAGCCTAAAAAGATCATTGACTTTTTTACCCCAAGCAATGCCCTGATAGGTTTGAATATTTTCCAGCAGATAAGAGTCAATAATCGCCTATAAAACTAGTACAAGACCACAAAGAATGGCAGGAAAAAAAGATGATAATGAGGTCAAAGAAGCTTTGGAAGCATAGTAGTAGTAGTAGTAAGGATTCGAATAATTATGCTGTCCGCCCCATGAGATATAAGATGGAGGTGGAGGAGGAGATGCAGCCGGTGGCGAGTGATGGTGTGCTGCTGGTGGCTTTGACTTCTCTGGTGGTGCTGGTGGTGGTGAACACGTGACAGGACATGTCTCGCAGTCACTGGTGCAGAGCAAGCCAGCGGCAGGTATACTGGTTTGGTTCTCAGATTTTCCTGTACATAACATCATCAAGAGAAGCACAACCCATTTTCTTAATGGCAAATATGCAACAACTCCAGTAAGTTTCATCTGATTCCTTCAATGCATCAAAAAACTCGTAACAGAAGTAACATAAACTCATGACACTATATAATAACCTGACGTGTGGATTTGGATATCGACTAACATGTTTTTATTATTTTCTAAGGGGTGAAGAATCCAAGGCTTGATGCAATATGAAGTGATATTTCTCCTTTATCATGCTTTTTTCTAAGTTGGCATCAATTCTATCCAAGTTGCTTAACTTTTTTTGCCTGCTTTGCATCTTTTCGTTATGGAAAAGCCTTTTTATTATCCTTTTTGGTCTCATCTTCTTCTGCATATTCTGAGGGCCCCATCCTGTATATACAGTGAACTTAAATGTTAAGACAAAATAGAAAGAATTACGTTATAAGAATACCTCGAAAGTAACGTGATGGAAAATCCACCTGTATAATATGGAAACATCAGAAATCAAGAAAGTTGAAATGATAATCTTACCATTACATCTGACATTTGCTGCTTGACATAATTTTGACACAATTTTGACACAGTTGCAAAATAAGTTTTCGGTTTCACCTACGTTTGCATCTGGTCTATTATATCCTGGTATCCACAACAGCTTCAATAATAGTAATCACAATGCTATCAACACACTACTTAGTAAGCCTATGAGAAATCCTGGCTCACCATGTTGTAGTGATGGACTCAGATAAACCAATCATGTGTGATCTGACACAAGGTCAAGTTGGGGGTCGAGGAGAGTCTCGTCAATTTGGTAACAAACCCCAATTGGCTATAATGTTATCAGCTGTGCAGTAGCATAAGATATATTGTACAATATCACTGGTGAATCTAATAGAAGTGTCAACAGCCTACAATATGACAAGTGAGTTTGAGTATAAAGGAAGTCTCAACTGCCTACTTAACATGTGAGAAAAATATAAGAAGTTACGAGGGATTTGTAACAGAGGAACAAGAAATAAAATATATATATTGCTAATCTAAGGTTGCTGCAGCCTTATGAGCAATCAACTCGATGATCAAAGACAAGCAAATAATAGACCGAATAAAGTAAAAGTACCATTCATTTGCCTTCATGTTAAATGCAACCCCATAGTTTAAAAGTACTTTTGTCAAAAAAAAAATCAATTAGAGACCTCTTTAGATTGACCCTTCACAGCCATCTATTTCCAGAATATACATTTTCCTTAATGAAATTTCTTAAGTGGCTCCGCGTTCACAAAGCAAATCGAACCTAGATTTCTTCTCCGTTGACAGGTGGATGTTGCCTTACATTAGAGTGGGTAGTTTCCATTTTTGACATCATCCTTCAACTTTTACGAAATCCTAACAGTTAAAAGCCAAAACATATATATCAGAAATTACACAGATGACCACTTCAAATCACTTATGTAGCTCAGTTTTACCACTATTGAAATTGTTCAAAGAAAAATGTTTTATAAATCTTTTTTACTTTACATGGTTAAACAAGTGCCTCACATTCATATAAAACTCTTTATTATTATGTAAGACAAATGATAGACATCTTGAAAATTCCCTGTATGTTATTTTTACCTAATTTTATCTTATTTAGTACTAATCTGCAAATTTGTATTAATCTTTCAGAATTTCTTTGGAAGAAAATGATTAAGATTAGAGAACAAACACAAATACAATATCAATTTGATCCCAGTGCAAATTTAGCTGCCGATCTCAGTAAACATTTTGAAAAACACTAATGGTTATATATAAAGGTTAAGTGATCTTTTCAGCTGTTTTGCAACTAAAAAAGAAAAGTTACCTTGGATAAACTTTCTCTAGGACCTGGCCTTGGATACCTATTTTGGTGGTTATTGATGTTCCCTGTGCATAATCCGTTACTCATTCCAAATTCCCTTAGTCGGTCAAGCTCTGGTAATACAACTGAACCAAGATCTGGTCGGTCTTTCTTCCTGAGCTCGGCACACTTTAGAGCTAATTTTGCAAAACTAAGGGCCTCTTCAACAGGCCAGTCTTCAACCGATGGATCAAGCAACTCTGCAAATGTTCCCTTATTAATTGCCGTCTCTACATGGTGGGTTAAACCCATTGGGGGCCTTGCAGTTATAACTTGGAGTAACATCACCCCAAGGGAATATATATCTGATTTTGTTCCCAATTTGCCTGTCTGCTGATATTCAGGATCGATATAACAAAATGTTCCGGCTGTAGAAGTCATATGATATTGTGTAACATTATCAGCTACAGATGGAGGAACTAATCGTGCTAAACCAACATCACTAATTTTAGATACATAATGATAGTCCAAAAGAATGTTGGCTGGCTTAAGATCACGATGCACAAGAGGTTCAGGCTTTGCCTGGTGAAGAAAAAGAAGTGCGGTTACAATTTCGGCTGCAATTTTAAAACGAATACCCCATGGGATAGGAGGGGTGTTTCCTTTCTGGAAAAGTCGATCTTCTAAGCTTCCCTTGCTCATGAATTCATACACCAAACATCCATATTCAGAACACGCACCCATAAGAAGGACCATGTGTGGATGCCTCATGCAACTTAGGACCTCAACCTGCACATATAGAAGTAAAGAACATTCTTATTTGAAAATTTTCAAGCAGAATGGTGTCTTGAGAAAATAGGCAAAACTATGTTAACATATTATCACCCAGTTCTAAAAATCAAACTTTCAGCGCATGCTCAACCTTTAAGCACTTTTTATTTATGATTATTCTCGAGAAGGGCCCTTCCAGAGGTTCTGCCAAGGGCCCCCAGCTTATGTTGTTTAAGCCTTCTACGTACTTAATTGTGCAATTTCAACCAAGGAAGTACATGATCTTTCAAACTAAGGTGAACCAATATCTTGAAGGGACATCCCATGGGTGAAAAAACAACAAGCCTTCAATTTTCATAACCAACAAGACATTATAACTTCTGGGTTTGCAAAGTTGACTTTCTTAAAGCAACTTTAGTTTTCTCATCAATCTTATTCAGTTTGTGTAAGATTCATGGTTAGCAATGCAATGAGTTCAGGGGCAAAAAAATTGAAGCCGACAAACAAAAACACACCTCTTGTTGGAACTGTCTTCTCCCTTGTGCAGCATCAGATCTAAGGACTTTTATGGCTACTGGAGTGTGATCAAGTTTACCTCTATAAACAGGTCCATAACCACCTTCACCAATTTTATTTGAACTTGAGAATTTATTGGTGGCTAGCTCGAGCTCCTCTATTGTATACTTTCTGTAGCGAGTATCATTGCTAGTTAAACTGTTGAGTGCTCGTTTCTTCTTCCCTTCTGCCTCTCGTTGGACCTTCAACTCTGCATATTTTCTTCTTTGAGTTTCCATCTCAGCTATTTTTTGTGCTTTCTCTGCTGCTTCAATGGCAACTTTGCATTTTGCCTTCTCCATCTCCACAAGTGCAAGAGCTGTCTCTTCAGCAATCCGCGCTTGCTCTAATTTGCGGGCCTCCTCCAGCTTCCATTCATGAATTTCTTTTGCCTATAATGCAATATGATGTGGGAACATAACGAAGGGATATAATACTTTTCTTCTCTTCAAATTTATACATACATACCTTTTTAATGCAACATGTATTATGTATATAATGGAAGCAGGCATTGATTACCTTTTGGTGGGCTGAAACTGCTTCTTTGCAAGCTGTATTATACATGTCCATGGTCTGCCTCATCTCGAGTTTTAATCTTTTCATCTCGGCTTCAATTTCCTTCTGACATTAGGAAAATTTGCAAAAGCAGAGTAATTTGAATTGGAATAATTGAAAATCTTCACTTGTCTTTAATTTACTCAATAATTTGCCATTTGCACCATACAAACTTACTGCAGATGAGGAATGTCCATCATCACCACCTTCTGCAATGTAGGTGAAGTCTAAATTTTGCGAGGTGATATCAATTGATCCGAACTTGATTGGTCCATCCACGGAAATGTGGCCAGATGAAATTTTTGACCCTCCTCGAGTGGAATTCTCATAACTGTCTACTGATGCATTGCCACCTTTCTTGGACCTAATCCTCTCAGAGCCAATACCCTTCCACTCTCTCATAGAATTTGCCCTGTTTCCACAAGTAGAAAATCTCATCTACGAAATACTGACATTAACTAACAATCTCCCGCAAAACCTTGAGTTTGAAACATTACTTCTACATGTTTTGCAACGAGTATGTACCTGGGTACATCTTCTACTTCGGAGGGGTTAAACTGAACAGGTAATGATGTTTGTGGAGAAGATAGCCTTGGTGGAGTAGAACTGGTTGGATGTCGTGCTGCTGGCCGTACAGATTGTGTCTTTCCTTTGACAATCACATACACTGAACAAAACTCTGGAGCAGTCTTGTTTACCAAAGTCGGCACATCATGTGTCCAAAATTTCCTACTCCAGTGAAAAACAATTTAACTAAATTAATTTCAGAAGCCACAACAGATAGAGATAAAAGGAGCAAGAGCCAAGAGAGACCTTGAAAGAGCACTCCTTGCCGAGCCCCCAAGAACAAAATTGGTAATACGGTGATGGTTGATGTATTCTACAAGTGGAGTACACACATCATTGCCTTCAAGGATTACATCTTTCTCTATTAACTGAAAGAAAAAAAAATTAATATGATCATAAAATCCAAGCACAAACTTGCATCACCGTAAATCCCTAATCATGTACTTTAGCAACGTATATAAAACCATAATTCAGTGAACTCAATTCACAAAAAAATTGTTCCCATGAATTTTCATTTAACGTCCAAATATTTCAAGCAAATTCATTAGTTCCTTGTTCTGGTTTAACAATACGAGTACTCACTTCTTTGCCACTCGTTTCTGTCCACATTTATTCTGTTTATTAACGAAAAGACTAGCCTAATATGGGCAAATTTCCACATCAAAACTTACTTACCCCTCTACGAGCACAGTATGCATGGAAAGGCGTGAAAATATCGTCGAAGGATCCACAATTTGCATCTGGGGAACTCCCATTTGAATTATCTGCAATGACAACAATTATTCAAATGGTTCTAGCAATGACAAAAGATTTCATCGCGTGCAAACTGTAAACCGGATCGAAGCCGCATCAATAATAATCCCAAGAAAATGCAATGAAATTAAATATACACACACATAATTTTTTAAAAGAGGATACCTACGATTGTGAGAGTTTCTGATCTTGACATGAATTAGAATGAGGGTTGGATTGGTAATGAGGAGATGATCAACTGCCCATCGAACGGCCGATAAGCTATGCTTGTCTTTATCTACGGCGACAACCGTGGGATTATCATCTTGCAGAACTTGGGGTGGCATTTACGATATGATGTATCTACTATGGATTTGCTTTGAGAAGATTGAAGGGTTTCTTTGAAACGCGGTGGTGGTGATAGAATAAGGGATGCGCCGCAGCTATAGAGAGGAGCTCCACCACCGTCACCGCCGCCGGATTCCTCCCACGGGTCAAATGGAAGAAGAAAGGACACAGAGGCAGAGGATCTCAACCCTCAAACCTTCTGTCTACGTGGAAACTATGTTAACTAACAAAACGGATATTAAAATCTTGTCTCTCTCTGTCCTCCATCCCCTGCCTTTTCTTTGTCCCTTTTTTTTTAATAACTACATTAAGAAGGGGGGAAAAATGGGGCCAAAAAAATAAATGTTATGAATTCATCAACTTGTTCTAACAAGTTGTATATGTGTGGATGACTATTTGAATGCATTAGATTTATCATATTCAATACTCAAGTGAATTATACACAACAAGTGGTCTATGATACAAGGGAATTATCATACAAGAATCCATCATACAAGTTGATTATGCAAGTGGATTATCTATTGGACTAATATATTATCAAGGCAAGTAGATTATCTAATAAGATGCAAGTGGAAAGCCAAGCAAATTGATGATGAGCATATGCAACTTGCATTTCCATTATCAAGATTGTATATTTTATTTATGAAATTGTATTTTATATGATCATTTTGTCCCTCCCTTCATCTATAAATAGAGGGGCTTGTATGCTTGATTTATAACCAACAAAGGAGTGAAAATTTCCTCTCTAGTCTTCTCTCTTGTCATTATCTATATTCTTCAATATTCCCTTTAGTTTATTTAGTTTTATAACACGTTATCAGCACGAGATTCTAGCATATTGAGCAAGGGTTATAGCCAAAGTTAGTAAAAATCCAAACAAGTTATTTCATCCTCATATCGGAGGTAAACTTTCCAAACCAATCTCTACCGCCTATAATGGCCGGTTCTCATTATATTTATACATATACTATCTATATATGTTATACCGCCTATTAATGACTGGATTTATATGTTATATCATCCCTAAAGTATTGAATTTATCGTTTATATATAACCCTTGAAAGGATATAAGTTGTTACTAGGTACCGACTCTATGGACGGTTTATGATTCATAGCAAAACATCATCTTGCTCCCGAAGAAGCACATAAGAATATGTTGTTATTCATGAAGAATATCACATGCTAATAGACCATATTATTATTGAACAGCAGAAACGGAAAAATTACAAAACTCATATATGTAGTAGTTGATCTTCTTGGAGTAACACAACTATAAGTCTCATATATGTTGATATCTATAAAGTTAGATGGCTTTGTAGTATGACTATTTATGTTTATATTAGCATTATATGTCTAATTTTATATTTGTTGAAGTATTTGTTTCATATAAGAAAGCACTTATACTTAACAAATTAGCAAAAGAAACTATGTTAAAATTCATCTTCATCATGCATAAGCAGAAACTTTGAGCTTAAATCTATATCTACTGGTATCTCTTTTACATATGAAACCAATTTGACATGATAAATATATGAGTCTAGTATCATAAGAATTTTACCGTTCGAAAATCGGACATCAAATGAGTGAGATATGATTTTTCCAAGCAACTATGCCAGTGCTGTCCAGATTATAGTTTAGTATTGCATGGCATAGTTCTCATCACTTTTGCTTGTTCTACATGTCATAATAGTTTCTCATACTTTCCATTTACACCTTTAATTAATAGATAAGCTCAAATGTGGAAAGAATGAGTAGATTCATTAATTGTATGGATATTAACAAGTTATGAAATTTGACCATGTTGCAAGAGATACAAAACAAGGTAACTAGTTATGAGTAATATTTAAAATTTCATACAATGAAACTTTATTATGAGCATCAATGAAGTTACATATCTTTAAATCTTGTATTTGAATATGAATATACATATTCCCCTTATTATTATTTCTTGTGAATTAAATTATGTGTCAACAATTATGGTTTCTTGAAGAAACATAATGACAAACGA
>CAVNYN010234423.1:0-38379 GCA_963692815.1 Nyctanthes arbor-tristis
GAATCTCTTTGGTCTTTGATCGCGTACTGGGGCCCGCTGACACACGAACTGAGCTTTGGCCACCTCGGATCTCATCATCCCCTCCCTCTTGAGAACGATTCACCCTCGAATCAGCACCTACATCAAAGAAAGATAAATAAGACACAATAAAAGTGGTGGAAACACCATACTCACCTGGAAGATCGAGTTTGTATGCGTTATCATTGATTTTCTCGGTAACTTGAAATGGACCATCGCAACGGGCTTGTAGCTTGGACTTCCTTTGGCTAGGGAACCTTTCGTTCCTCAACTAAAGCCACACCCAATCTCCCAGCTCGAAAGTAACTTGCTTGCTCCCTTTATTTGCTTGAGATGCATAATGCTCATTCTTTTTCTCTATTTGACGCTTCACCTTTTCATGAAGTGTTTTCACCAAGTCAGCCTTCCTTTTTCCATCTAAACTTTTCCTTTCATCCATGGGTAAAGGTATCAAATCCAATGGAGTCAAAGGATTAAACCCATAAACAACTTCAAAAGGAGAAAAATTGGTAGTAATTCGCACACTTCTATTATAAGCAAATTCAATGAAAGGCAAACTCTCCTCCCAACTTTTCAAATTGCTCTTAATGACGGTTCTTAAGAGTTGTGTCAAAGTTCTGTTTACCACCTCAGTTTGGCCATCGGTTTGAGGGTGACAGGTAGTTGAAAATAAAAGTTTAGTCCTCATTTTACTCCACAAAAACTTCCAAAAGTGGCTAAGAAATTTCACATCTCGATCCAACACTATACTCCTAGGGACTCCATGAAGCCTAAGAATTTCTTTAAAGAACAGGTCGGAAATATAAGTGGTATCATCTGTTTTATGACATGGAATGAAATGAGCAATCTTACTAAACCTATCAAGAACAACAAAAATCGCATCACACCCTTTCTTAGGCCTAGGTAAGCCCAAAACAAAGTCCATTGAAATCTTAGTCCAAGGTTCACTAGGGACGAGTAAAGGAGTCTATAAACCTTGGGGTCAGACTCTAGACTTGGCCTTCTTACAAGTTATGCACCTACAACACACCATTTCTACATCCCTTTTCATTCTAGGCAAAAAGAAGTGTTCATGCAAATTTTCCAAAGTTCTTTTCACCCTAAAATGTCCCATTAATCTTCCTCCATGTGTTTCTCTAACAAGCAACTCCCTCATGGAACAATTAGGCACACAGAGTTTAGATTCATGAAATAAAAATCCATCATGTCTATAAATTTCTCAAAAAGACCTTTCCCATATACCTCAAATATGGTTGCAAAATTACTATCATTGACATACAATTCCCTAAGGTACTCAAACCCCAACAAATTTGCATTCAAAATAGAGATAAGAACGTACCTTCTTGACAAAGCATCGGTCACAATATTTTCTTTACCTTGCTTGTATTTGATGATATATGGAAATGTCTCAACATACTCCATCCATTTGGCATGTCTTTTGCTCAGTTTTCCTTGCGCCCGAAAGTACTTCAAAGACTCATGGTCGGTGTAGATCACAAACTCCTTTGGCCACAAGTAGTGATGCCAATTTTCCAAGGCTCTCACCAATGCGCAGAGCTCTTTATCATGGGTAGGATAATTCAAAGCGGCTCCATTGAGCTTCTCGCTAAAATAAGCAATTGGCCTCTTTTCCTGCATTAAAACCACTCCAATACCTATCCTGAGGCATCACACTCAATCTCGAAAGTTTTGTTAAAATTAGGTAAAGTAAGAACCGGTGCGAAACACAACTTATCATTAATGACATTACAAGCATTTTCTTGTTCTCTTCCCCACTTGAACCCAACATTCTTTTTAATTATCTTGGTGAGTGGTGAAGCTAGGGTGCTAAAATCTTTAATGAATCGTCGATAAAAACTAGCCAACCCATGGAAACTCCTTACCTCGGTAACACTTTTGGGAGTAGGCTATTCTTTTATGGCCTTGACCTTTTCCTCATCCACCTCTATACCCATGACCTTTTCCTCATCCACCTCTATACCCTTAGCACTAACTACATATCCAAGAAAAATAACTTTCTCCACAGAAAAGTGACATTTAGTGAGATTGGTATACAATTTCTCTTCCCTTAGAACATCAAGCACACATCTCAAATGCTCAACATGATCATGCAATGTCTTGCTATAAATTAGAATACCATCAAAGTAGACCACCACAAATTTGCCAATATATGCACGTAAAACATGATTTATTAATCTTATGAAAGTGCTCGATGCATTTGTGACAAATGGCATGACTAACCGCTTATACAAACCATATTTAGTCTTAAAAGCAGTTTTCCATTCATCTCCTTCCCTCATTCTAATTTCGCAGTATCCACTTCTCAAATCAATTTTACTAAAGATGCAAGAACTATGTAATTTTTCAAGCATGTCATCTAACCTAGGGATAGGATGCCGATATTTTACCGTAACGATCTGTTGATGGCTCAGCAATCGACACACATCCTATAGGTTCCATACATCATTGGCACTAAGAGTAGGGGCACAGCACATGGACTCATGCTCTCCTAAACGTATCCTTTACTCATCAACTCTTCTACTTGCCTTTCAAGCTCCTTTGTTTCCTCGGGATTGCTACAGTAAGCCAGCCTATTGGGGATGATGGCTCTGGGGATGAAATCAATTTGATGCTCAATGCCTCTAAGGGGTGGCAATGCACTAGGCATTTCTCCCGGGAATATGTCGCTAAACTCCTGCAACAAATCAATAGCCAAATCAAAGAGGGAATTGTGAGTTTCATCAAGATTTAAGAGTGACTCCTTGTACACCATCAACAAAATTTGTTGATTCCCCTTCATTGCCTTCTCTATTTCACCTCTCTTTGCATAAAAACTCACTTTTTTTCTTCCCCTCTCTCTTTTCTCTCCTTCTGTTCTCACTCTTTTCTTCACCATTCTTTTCATCCCCTCTTTTATCCCTACACGAATATCTTTTCTCACTCTCTTTTTCTCTCATCTTCTCCCTCTCTTCATCATTTTCCCTTTTAAGTTTCATTTAGTCCTTATAAACCTCCTCCAGACTCAATGGCAACAACACCACCGGTTTCCCTTTCATTTGAAAACTATAACTATTTTTCCTGCCATCATGTATAGCTCTCCTATCAAATTGCCAAGGTCTTCCTAACAAGATGTGAGTGGCTTGCATAGGGACTACATCACACAACACTTGATCCTTGTATGTCCCTATATTAAAATTAGTAAGAACTTGTTTATAGTCACCTTTGCCTCCCTGTGTTCACTCAATCATTGCAACTTATAAGGATTAGGATGCCTTATTGTTGGTAGCCCCAATTTATCTACCATGGTGGAACTTGCTACATTGGTACAGCTCTCCCCATCCATAATCACACTGCACGCCTTATCCCCAAGAAGACACTCAGTATGAAAAATATTCTCCCTTTGCTCTCCTTTATCACTAACTTTAATTTGAGTGTTGAGGGCTCTCTTAATGACCAAAGATTTTGGCGGACTAACAACCCCTTCTATCTCCACCTCACTTTCACTCTCCTATCACCCTGATCAATCCTATCAACTCTATTTCTCCCGACATCCCAATGTGGTTCACTCTCAACATCACTAGATAGTTCATCAACATATTCTCCCCTAGCCTCTCCCCTATCTCTTCTTCTATTATCACCACCCCTAGGTTGTGCTCTATCCCTTCTTTCTTCTAGCATATCCAACCTTCCAATAATCACCTCAAATTGCCTTGTGATGTTTAATGAAAGAGTTTGAATCATCTCCCTCCAATCTTGGTTTGGAGCATTGGCACCGAGACTTGTTTCATTAGAATGAGACATGATGTGCTCGTGTGAAAGTGTCCTCACCAATTTCTCTTGTATATAACTCAAACTACACGACGCTCTTCCGATCTCACAAAATGAACTCACCACTCTAAATCACTCAATCCTCTTCCAAACAATTCACCCAATGAATGTAATGAACTAATTCAGGTAAGTTTCTCTTTGAAAAATTAATCACAACATCAAGGGTAAGTGACAAGAAAATTCGATAGCATGCGGAATTTCTTACTTACTATCCAAAAGGAAGTGGAAAGAAGGAACAAGACAAGGAAGTAATTACAATGAATGTAATGAACTAATTCAGGTAAGTTTCTCTTTGAGAAATTAATCACAACATCAAGGGTAAGTGACAAGAAAATTCGATAGCATGCCGAATTTCTTACTTACTATCCAAAAGGAAGTGGAAAGAAGGAACAAGACAAGGAAGTAATTACAAATAACTCAAAAGATGGAATGGTCCTTGGGCAAAGAGATCGGACAATTGTTTTAAGAAAAAATTAGGCAATGGCAAGTTATCACAAGCAATCTATCAATCAAATGGAAGTGTTTGGTGTTGATCGAATGGATTACAATGTATGAAGGTTGCTCAATGGCATTTCATCAAACACCTTTTCTTCAACCAACCAATGATGTATTGAAGACCAAAGATTTGATTATTGGAAACTCTAGATGGGCATTAATAACAAAGAGCCCACAACACAATATGAATGGATAGATATTCTAGATGAACATTAGCATTTAGTAGCAATAACAAAACAAGGATAGAATGTAGAACAATTTTCTTTCTTGTTTTCAATACTCTTTTTTTTTTAAGTGAAGAATAACAAGAACAATAAAGATAGGATAGTTACCAACGTTTAGAGCCTTGCTTTGATGCCAAATGATGTGAACCCCTTGAAGATAGACCAAGAAAACCCACAAGGATAGAATCTCCCAAGAAAGCTAAAGATTGGTAGTATTTTTACCTTGAACTCAATCAAAACCAACCCAAGCAAAACTAGGAATAAGACTCATAATCCCCCAAATGTAATGGTAAGATAGCACCCAAGATATAGGATCAAAATCTCAAGAGAAATCAACCCTTAAAAGTTCAAAACATTCAATAGATTTCATTGAAATGGAAGGGACTTCATAGCATCCACAAGAGTTTTATGATACAAGACTAACAAAATGAAAGGGTCCTATATATATATATATATATATGGATAAGTGTCTTGGAGCCCAAAAATTACAAGAAAATTGAGAAGGCAACAAAGAAAGTTGCCGCCCAGCCATGCGGGCGCACAGATACACAGCGCGGCCGCACCATGCCGCTGGCTGGACACCAGTATGCCGAAGGCGGGAGCACCGCTAGTGAAGGGCGGCTGCCCTAGGCTTTTTGCCTAAAAAACCTGCCCCAGCCGAGTTCAACTATGCAGCCGCATGGGTTGTGGCGTGTGGCCGCATGGTGCAAACGCAAAATCCCTCTAATTTGCCTCCTAGTCCTTGAACTTTCTGATTTTCTCCTTTTAGTCCCCAAGCTCAGTTTCTTCGGCACATTTAGTCCTAGCTTCAATCAAAATGACTTCTTTTGGCGTTAATGCACCCAAATCAAATCCGGTCTTCAATGTTTCCCCCATTTGAACTTGATTTGTGAGATGTTGTACCAGCCCCCCATCGACTCTCGAGTCTATTTGTCCTTTGATCGCATAACGGGGCCCATTGGCACATGAACCGAGCTTTGGCCACCTCAGATCTCATTAGTACAGCTGAAACAATTTGCAAGATGAAAAGGAATTGAATTCCAAAGTTGGACCAAGAATTGTAGGCTACCAAGTTGGATTTTGCTAAGGCAAATTAACCGCCATATAGAATCCTATATATGTGTGTGGCCGGGACTTTCATCGATGTATTACAATTCCCAGTGAAGATCACATTTCTATGTAATACAAAAACACAAAAGTGAGGAAAATTCTAGGCCTAGCACTTGAGGGTTTTCTTTGAGGCTTATCAAAGAGAAGGTTAGTCAAGTGTGGTAAAATCTAGTCGTTGTTGTTGGGATTGTAATTGGATTTGGGTAAGAGATTCTATGTGATTGTAACAAATTTTCACATAGTGGAATATTTTTTAATTCTCTGCGGTTTTTTCTCTGGTTTTGGAGTTTTCCACATAAATTTTGTATTGTTATTTATTTTTCTCTAGTTTATTTGATGTTTCTCATACGAAGGTAAAGATCTTGGGCTAATCCGAAGTTATATTCGTTTCATAATTTTCACAACAAGTGGTATCATAGCAAGGACCTTCATTGTGGTGGAGCTGGGTGTATAGGTTTATCGAATTAAGATCACGGAGCAGAAATGCCAATGTCCAAGTTTGAGGTGGATAAATCTGACGGCAGAATCAACTTTGACTTGTGGCAAGTACAAATCAAGGATAAGTTGATCTAAACAAGATTACGCAAGGGTTTAAAAGAAAAACCAACCCTTGTTTCTGACAAAGATGCTGGTAAAAGCATTGAAACTGGTGGCGCTGATGAAAGAACAACTGATGATGTTGACAAAATGAAAAGGGATGCAGATTGGGAAGATTTAAATTTGAGAGCTGCAAGACGCTCTTCCGATCTCTTTGTCTTGCCAAAAATGTCCTTGCCAACGTAGATAGAATATCGTCGGCAAAGAAGCTTTGGGAAAAACTTGAAGAGTTATATCAAACAAAGAGTCTCTCAAATCGGTTGTACCTGAAGGAGCATTTTCATTCCTAACGAATGGATGAAGGTACTAAAACCCTAGACCATCTGAGTGTTCTCAACGGGGTCGTCTAAGAGTTGGAAGCTATTGGAGTTAAAGTAGAAGATGAGAACAAAGCACTAAGGCTCATTTGGTCTCTTCCATCTTTCGATGAACACATCAAGCCGATTTGATGCATAGGAAGGAGACACTAAACTTTTTTGTAGTCACCAGTAAGTTGATTTCTAAAGAAAGAAGGCTGAATGGTAGAAATACTACTCCATCTGAAAACTTGATGCTTACAACTACAAGCTAGAAGAAAATAACTCCAAGAAGAAGTAGTCAGTTTGTTGGAGGTGTGGTCAATCAAGTTACCTCAAAAGAAATTGTCCAAAAGATAGAGCGAGATCGGTTAGTAATAGTGACGCTAATAGTATATCTCTCGTGATGGGAGACAGTGACGTTTATTGAAAGAATAGACAAAAACATCTTTATGGCAGGCCATTAGTTGCCATGATAAAGGATGTACTACTACTAGCGGGTCCACAATTTGCACACAGGCATTGGCTTGGTAATGATGCAAAATGTGTGGTGGAAAGGATGTCGATGGTTGAGGAATCTCCAGAAAAGCCAAGCAAGGATATTGCACCATAAATTTTAGCAAGGATTTTTCGACATGTGCCGAGGTGAAATTCTTAGAATTGGTGATTAGTTTTAAGTGGTATACTCTTTATGGTAGAGTATGATAATTCTCTATGTTGAGAATTAGGGAAGTATATTAATTCTCTATGATGAGAATTGTGGCCGTTGGTGAAGATGTTGTCATATAGCATATGCTATGGTGATTATTTTATTTAGTCAAGGTAGCGATTGCTAAGTATTGACTAAATAAAATAACGTTCATGAAGAATTCAACTTGGATTTGCATACATGATACAACTAGCTTAAGAGACAAATGGAAATTTGAATTTGTGTTAACCATGATTTGCCAACTGGATTAATTGATGATCAAGACGGCAAGAAGATTTGAGAAGTTTTATCAAGTTAATTAGTTGTCTTATGGTTGGATTTTGCTTGATTTTGCAAAGCACCATCTGGAATTAGCAAGTTGTATTATGGCTGGAAGATTGCGTAATTCCTTAGTTAAATTATGGCTAGAATTTGCAAGCATGCAACTGGATTTTGAAGAGTATAGCAGGAGCAATTTGCAAGATGAAAAGTTTGAATTGAACTCCAAAGTTGGACCAAGAATTGTAGGCTTCCAAGTTGGATTTTGCTAAGGTGAATTAACCACCATATAGAATCCTATATATGTGTGTGGCATGGGACTTTCATTGATGCATTACAATTCCCAGTGAAGATCACATTTCCGAGTGATACAAAAACACCAATGTGAGGAAAATTCTAGGCCTAGCACTCGAGGGTTTTCTTTGTGGTTTATCAAAGAGAGGGTCAGTTGAATGTGGTAAAACCTAGATTCTATATGATTGTAACAAATTTTCATACAGTGGAATATCTTTGACGCCCCATGATTTTTCTCCGGTTTTGGAGTTCTTCACATTGCCTATTTACTTGATATTTCTCATACGAATGTAAAGATCTTGGTTTAATCCGAAGTTATATTCGGGCCATAATTTTCCCAATAGACCGAACCCATACCACCGCCGTACCAAGCTCGAGGTCGAACCCTATTGTTCGCCTCTTTGTAGCTTGAACCACCTCGTCCGAGTTCTCGAACCCCCCAATCTCGACCGCGGCCTCCATTTTTTTAACTCTACCGCAGCTCTCTTGCAACCTAATTCAAACCTCTATTGCGAATCCCCATTTTGAACCCATGTCTCGTGAACCATACTCCTTCATCCAAATGCGAACTCCATTCGGTTGAACCCCTCAAGCCCATCTTCATCGATCGAATGCCGATCATTCGCCTCTTGACTCTGTTCAATTTTACTGCAGATCAAGCGAACTGGGAGTCTGAAATTTGGATTGGGGATTTTAATCCAATCCTATTACCTCTTCGTCCCTCATGTTTTACAACCCCCTATTTCAGTCCCCAAACAAAAATTCAAGGTCCTAGTTACTTTGTACAGTTCCAAATGTTTTATATCAGTCGCTATGTTTTTATCGATGTTTAGGTTCATCAAAGATTTTTAGTTTTATTCATTCCAGTCCCTAGAGTTTTAAAAGTCTATATCTTGAGTCAAAACTTTCAAAGTTTAGTTATTTTAAACTAATCATTTTCAAAATTCACAATTTCACCTCACATTTTATGAGTCTTAAAATTTTCTTCAAATTTTTCTAACTTTAAGTATTATTTTGTTTAGACGAGGCACGTGGTTGATTGAAGCTAGTTGCTTTTATAGCTCGAACTCGAAAAGGAAAGCATTTAAGGTAGATTCTTTTGCTAAAGTTTTTTTCAAAGTATGTCTGTACGAATATGTTACGTGTTCATGCATATGCTATATGTGATTTGTGGAATTGATACGAAAGTATGCGCATAATATAGTTCACCTTAATCAGGAGCTCATAGACTTAGCTCGTTATTTGACTGGTCCACATACATAAATAAATAATTATCTTGTTTGAAATGGCAAGCCCACAGATTTAGTTGAAAGAGTACACGTGTTTATCTGCATAATATGCGTTGCATGTGTAAAGTTAGTGCGTGGAATTTACTGACTGTTTCTTTGAAACTCTCACCCTTTATTCAAAAATGTTTCAAGTTCTAGAGCTAGAAGCGACCCGACTGGAAATGGCAATTGAGGAAAATTTGAATTATTATTTAACTGTCAAATATTGTTTTTTTCTCCTTTTCTGTTTGAATAATTATGATTGAATAGTTGTTATTTCAAGGGTTAACGGTTAACAATGGTTCTTTAATGGAATTTTTGGAGATTGATTTTTTATGAAATATTATTTAAAAAATATATCCGCACTTGTTTAGTCAGCTATTTAATTTCCACACTATTAAAGAAATATAATATCTTTAGTAGGGTCTCGGATACTCAGAACTCGGGGTGTAACATACGGTAACCAAAGAAGGAATATCTGTTTACCCTAGTAAGGTGGAACTCGTGCTAAACTGGTCACAACCTATAACGCCCACTGAAGTTAGAAGTTTTCTTGGTTTAGCGAGATACTATAGACAATTTGTAAAGGATTTTTTTTTTTTGAAAAATCGCCTCCCCACTTACACAATTAACTAGGAAGCAGGAAGTACATTCCATTTAAGTAGACAAAAGAATGTGAAAGGAGATTTCAAGAACTTAAGAAAAGGCTTATGACAGCACATGTATTGACCATTCCACAAGGACGTGGTCGATTCATTATATATAGTGACACTTCAAAACAAGGGATGTGTTTTGATGCAACATGGAAAAGTGATTGACTATGTATCTCGACAATTAAAACCCTCTAACAAAACTATCCAACTGATAACACTGAATTAGCAGCCATTGTTTTTACTTTGAAAATCTAGCGTAATTATTTATATGGTGAGAAGTGTGAAATTTTCACTAACCATAAAAGCCTAAAATATTTCTTTACCAGAAAAGACCTAAAAATGAGCCAAATGAGATGGTTAGAATTAGTCAAAGATTATGATTGCACCATAATCATCATCATAGGAAGGCAAATGTTGTGGCAGATGCCTTAAATAGGAAAACTCTAACCCTTAAAGTTAGATCAAAGGAACTTCAAAAAGAGATAGAAAAATTTAATTTAGAAAATATGAGATTCGGGATCGGGAAAAGAAAGGTTAGCAAGTTTAACCGTTCAACCTTCATTGCGCCAAAGAATCAAAGAAGCACGGAAAGGAGATGGATTTACTATGAAAACCCAAAGGAAAATTGGGAAAGGAGAAGTCTCAATTTATCACCTTACAGGTGATGATATGTTAAAATTCAAAAATCAGTGGTATGTGTTACATGTGAAGGAACTTAGAAACACTATTCTCGCAGAAGCACATAATACACCTTACTCGATACATCTCGGTTAATGTATCAAAAGATTAAAACATTTCACTGGCGGCCTGATATGAAATAAGAAATTGCAGAATACGTGGCCAAATGTTTAGTTTGTCAACAAATAAAAGCTAAACAACAAAGAAGTACTGGTACCTTACAACCTTTACCAATTCCTAAATGGAAATGACAAAAGATTACAATGGATTTTGTTAGTAGATTTCCAAAGACCAGTAAAGGGCATGATATAATCGAGGTGATTGTAGATTGATTGACTAAATCATCTCATTTCTTACATGTGAAGATGACTTTCAAAATGGAACAATTTGCTCAACTCTATGTTTAAGAAATTGTTAGACTTTATGGAATTCCCGTAACCATTACGGCTGATTGGGATCCACGATTCCTATCTCGTTTTTGGCAAGAACTTGATTCTGTACTAGGTACAAAACTCAACTTTAGTACTGATTTTCATCCTCAAACCATTGGATAATCTCAATGTACCATCCAAACTTTAGAGGATATGCTACGGTCTTGCGTTCTAGAATTTTCCTTGAATTAGGAATGTTATCTTCCACTTCTAGAGTTTGCCTATAACAACAGTTATCATGCCTCCATTCAAATGCCACCTTATGAAGCATTATATGGCTGAAAGTGTTGATCTCCACTTTATTGGGATGAAGTTGGACAACAGAAGATCATTAACTCAGACATGGTGTAAGACATGACACAATCAATTGAAAAGATAAAAACACGACTGAAAGCAGCCCAGGATCGACAATATAGTTATGCTGATCAACGACTTCGATCTCTAGAATTTAATGTAGGAGATAAAGTCTTTGTTCGAATATCTCCTATCAAAAGACTTCTACGCCTTGGCAAGTGAGGAAAGCTAACTCCCTATTATATTGGGCCTTTTGAAATTCTTGAACAAGTTGGACAAGTAGCCTACAAGCTTAAATTACCTGAGCAAATGAGCAGAATGCATAACATTTTCCACATATCAGTTCTTTGGAAATATAATACTGATCCATCCCATAATATTACTAATCCTCTACAAGATATTTAGCTTGATTTAACTTTTTTTGAGGAAAAACCTGTGAAGATATTAATGAGAGAAATGAAGAAGTTAAAAAACAAGGAAGTACTATTGGTCAGAATTTTGTGGCGGAGTGCAAATATTGAAAAAGAAACTTGAAAGTGAGAAGAAGATATGGGAGAGCAATGCCCCAAACTCTTCTAATGTAATTTCGGGGACAAAATTATTTTAAAGGGGTAGATTGTAATGACCTACAAAAATAATGACATTACAAATTATATTTGTGATGTCACTTCTATCAATGACTATACTATACTATTTTATTTTATTTTATTTCATTTCATGTCTCGTCTATAGAAAATGAGACATTTATTTAGGAAGAGAAAAACAGGAAACGTTGTTTTAGTCACTTGTTTCCAATCTTGTTTGATATATTCACTGATTAAAAAAAAAAAACCTTCAGAATTTGAAGCGTGAAGTAAAGACTCAAAAAGATTGTGACTCATGTGAACATCTCATGCAATGCATATATTTCAAATTGACACATCATCCATGACTACTCACCACTGTTGTCATATGAACACTTAAAAGACCCTATAATAATCTTCATGAAATAATTGTTGAGGGAGCATAATGATGACATCTATATTACTCTAAAACTTTTCTTTTTTTTTTCAACTTTATTTTGTTTTATTTTTTTTATTTTTTTATTTTTTAACAACTTCTAGAATCTTCCCTTTTTGTTGACACTTTACTTTTACAATTCATAACTTCTAAATCAAAAGAAGTTTTTGCCCAAACTTTTCATTTTTTTTTTTTACTTTATTTTGTTTTAGTTTTTTTTTTTTTTGACAACTCAACACACACACCCCCCAACTGCAACCAACACACCATACCACAAAACCATGGCAATTTTGTGGTATGTGGAATCAGTATATAAGCTGGAGCTTGTTTTAGTTATTTTTATTTTGTTATTTTTGAATAGCTTCTAGAATCTTCTCTTTTTATCTACGCTTTCCTTTTACAATTCATAACTTTAATCTATAGAGCATTCATAATGTCATTTAGTGGTTTTTTCTCTACTAATCTTTATAATCGCGTTTTGCGTTACGCGGCTTTTGCCATTTTCTTAATTTTCAATTTTTCTATATAAGACAATTGTGACCTCAGCCTTCACTCATTTTCTCAATTTTTATCCATGTTTATCGCCTTCTCAATTTTAGAAAATTGTAATCTCAATTTTCTGCATGTTTACCGCTTTCCAAATCTCTAATTATTGCAAAAGATTTGCAACCTCATGCTGTCTTTTTTTTTTGGGACCATATTTTTCCTGCCTTTCTTCTCACAGTAATTACAAACATGTATATATTTGGTTCTAATCACGAAACTTAAAAAATTTTATGTTCAGATTCTAATTCATGGCTTTAGATTATTAAAAATGTTATCTCACTCCCTCTATAATTTAAATTAAAAATGTAATTTTTAAGCGTTGATAATTTGATTTTTTTGGGTGATCTTTGGGGTTACTATTTACATTGTTGTTTTTGTTTTTTCATTTTGTAAAGCCCATTTAATTTCAATGAAGAAGTTGATTAAATCAACGATGATTTTTAATACGTGTTGAAAATTTTATTTTAATCGGCGAACACGCATTGAGTTAGTTTGGAAAATAATGCACATATCAATTCAATAGAAAATTTATTCAATCCTGGCTCGACCTTATGTTTGAGGATACCGTTAAGCGAGATCACAAATGGTATAATTTTATTTTAGGCTTTCATCATCAAGTTAAACTTTTTTGAGCAAATAAGTAATAATGATGTTTCTTGTGACACAAATTGTCAGCTAAAAATGCGCGGATTTGTAAAATGGTTGAGCAAGATAATTATCTCTTCAACTGTTCTAGTAGTCAAAATATTTTGTTATTTAACTTGATATAGGTTTAATTATTTAATATAGTTTTAATTTTTAGATACCATATCTATACATTTACCAGTTATAAAAAAATATTGTGTAATTTAGAATTTACTATTGAATATTGTTATTGAAATTATGTTTAGCATTGCATGTATTGCTTTTGTATTTTCGACCGATGTATAAATGTTGCTCATTTGTACTTTAATTTTGCAATGGTTAGATTTTACACATTCTTCTATCTGTGCATCATTAATATAGCTAAATCAAAAGTAGTTTAAACAACCTAAACTGCTAACGTCATAGCTGATGTCATATTTTGTTTTTCATTATTTTATTTTATTCTTTTCTATTTGGAAATGGCTAATTAGCACAATTTAACTCTAACCTTTCTTCCTTCTTAAAAAAAAAAAAAAAGAAAAACCTCTAACCTTTCTTCTTATAGTGTAATCTAAACATTTAAAACTTGATAATTTCAATATTGAATCTCACTTTTTTAATCACAATATAATATTTTTCTATATATTATTATATTAATCTAAATCAATTGTAACTTTTGCGCTATCGATTAGTGCTATAAGCTAATTGACTGCGTGATGTTTTGCCTATTCTCCACTGTTTTCCCCTAAAATGAAATTTGAAATTCCATTTCCAGTTTTCCAAAGAAAAACAAAAAGATTGAATTTTTTTCCATGAACTTGGTATTTTTCATGAAAAACGAATGCAATCAAAACACATTGTAGGTCGTTTACGGAAAATGCCTGTAATGAGAAATGTAAGGTAGCTTCTATTTCTTTGCAAGGAGAAGGGTTCCTAGGAATGTCATCAACGGAAGTTGGTGGAGTTAACACTTGGCAGGTTTGTACTTGCACTATAACTTTAAAAGACTATTGTGAACTTGGTTATACTGAATTATTTTTACTTGAATGTCAATAACTTTTTTAGAGAGATTTTGCCCTGATTGGAAACAAGCAAAGCTTACAAGGTTAGTTTTTTTGCTTTTCTCTTAAACATTTTTAATGTTTTAGCAAAATGAGTCGGGAACTGGAAATTTAAGATGTTTTTGCATTTGGATTTGTTTGTTAAAAAATCATAACTCTAATAAATTTCTTGGGTTTGGGTCATATGGATGAATATAAAAATTTCTCACAACTATTTATTCTTCTTTCAGATTAATTCTCTTTTTCATAAGTTTGAATTTTGAAATCATAAAATATTAAATTCTAAAGTTTCAAAGATGTTGAGAATACAAAGAATTAATTCATAGTCAAGCATGTGGTTTGATTGATATAACAATAGAATATATTCTTCAAGGTTTCAACATTAGAATGTGATGTTATGTGCAGCAAATAAGGACCTATACACCATCCGTGCAAGTGGATTGGTCCAACTGAATGTAGAAAAAGATTTCTACTATTGAGTTTATTGGTCTAATTGTTTTTTACTTTTTCCGTTGATGTATATTCATGTTTTTATATTTTCAACTGATATACAAATGTTTCTCATTTACTTTTCAAATTCCTATTAGTTTTATTTTTGAACGTTATTCTTCTCGTGTATCATACGAGTGTTATACTAGTTTCCTCTTATATAAACACCACATCTCACACTCTTTAAGCCATCACAAAAAGCTCATTCTTTTTTATTTAAGTTCTTCCTCATTTTAATCTCAAAACATTCTCTCATTTTCCCTATTTCTTTACTCTTAGATATGTGTAATACTTCACAAGATTAGAAAAGAGTGAAATAGTAGGGGAATAATGAAGCTGCACTCGAAGTGACACTTTGTACGAAAGGAAAAGTGTATGAACTTGCTATAAAAGTGATTACACTTTTAGAATAGAATTTTGAATCCTTCAAATGTATTTGGTATTTAATTGAGGCAGGTGATCAGAAAAAACCAAAAGCATAACAGTAAGTGATGTATATACGATGTATGGTGTTCTCAAATAGCCAATCTTTGATGATGGAGTATGAGGCCATATGATCACGAATATTGATTGTTTGAGCACTCGGAGAATTTGTTGAATTACAATCGTGCCCTTTATGTCATGCTTTGAAAGAAAATTGCACACGTATATATGTCACTTACTAGATTTCGATTCACACTTTCCATGTTTTAAAATTTGGTAGATAATTGAGCATGCCACCTTTATTGCTACCTCCCGTGCGTGGAAACTAACGGCTGACTGGTGTCAGCACTTGTATCTGTGAGAGGTGGACACGTGGGGATTCTACCCTCGGATACCGCACATGTATCACATCCTAGGTTGAATGTTATACATTGAACATTATGACGTTGAGACATTTGAATCTGTATACGGATCATTATGTGGACGACCGTTGGCGAGCCGGGTTTCTATTGTAAAAGGTGATAGTAGATATAATAATGGGTAGTTGTATTAGTTTTTACGAAATAAAGACTAAGGAGGAATTTTTAATCTTTCATGTACCCTATGACTGGAATAAAATAAAAAAATATGCAAATATGTTTTTATGGCAATATAGCTTGTTTACAGAACTCTATATATGTTGTGTTTTGTATGAAAATTCCTGAGCAACATGTATGGTTATTATCCAAGTAAGCATTCACATTTCCACATAAGTGTAAAACACTTTCTGAAATAGTTCATTCACCAGTGGAAAAAAAATCTATCCGGAAACAATTTACACTTCCAAGCAGCAGTGTTTACACTTCTGTACACGGAAAAAAAAAAATTTACTCTTTCTAAGCATACCTCAGAGTGATTGCAATAGTTTGTGAGATAATAACACTTTATTCATCTTATGAAAAATCAATGACTAAAGAGGAATTTTTTTTTTTATATAGCATCATAAATCAACGATAGGAAAGAGTGTGTTACAATATACATGTATTATCTTTCAACATTAATTCAAATTATGTTTGTCTGATGTAACATGTACTATTTGTTTTGCTAAGTTAGTATATTTATTTCTATGATATTGTTATTTATTGTTCATTTAGTAAGTTATTATATTTAGTTGCATTGTACCTATCATGATTTTGTGTTAAACATTTTTACTCTATTCAAATGGGATATAATATATGGTATTCTGTACCCGTACAACGCAGGGTGAAATTACTAGTTATATATAATTACGGTACATAGATATACCAATTTTTCTATATATGAATTACATGAATCGTTCGGTGCTATTTTTTAAAACGGAATGACTATATATTAATACAAACTAGGTCGGGAGCTAATTAATAAGGGATATTTTTATTTCATTTTAAAAAATAATATATAAAGATAAAAAATATTATTTTAAAAATCTAAATTTAGAAAAGAAATTACCATAAATGTTATTGAGAAAATAAATAATAATATTTTTTTAAAGAATGTTTAAAAGAAATGAAAAATAAAAATATATATATAATAAAAGGTTGGGGCAACCGTGCATAATTTACATTCCAAGGCACACTTTTTTGGCGGAATCCCAAGAGTAAAACCGTGTAGGATTGGCCTAAAGTGGAGAATATCATGTCAAAGTAGAGCGGATCGTTACAAATGGTATTAGAGAAGAGATCAACCCGAAGTGTGGCCAATAAGGACGTTCGGCCCCCTTAGGTGGGGTGATTGTGACAATATTTATCCCACATCACTTGAGTAGAGAAAGTGAAATCCGTTTATAAGTTAAGAGACCCACTTCAACTGACATGAGGCCTTTTTGGTAGAACCTAAGAGTGAAACAATGCAGACTTGGCCTAAAGCAAACAATATAATACCAAAATAGAGTGGGTCGTTACATCATACGTTTGGTAGGATAATCATACTAGATGTATATATAGCGGGTAATAATTGGACAACCCACATGTGAGTTCTTTCATATGTGTTGTTCTATATATGAATTGCCAAATTATCACCCGTCAAGTGTGCATCTGACGGGATAATCTCACTAAAAGTCTGGTGGGTGATCAAAACTAATATATATCCTGCTACATTTTTCAAACATTAAGCGTTTCCTTGATCGGTAGCTTTGTCTATTTTCCGATTAAACCATCGTTACTTGCAGTCGAGGTTGAGAAACTAAATTATATCGTTAATGAGCAAATTTGATAAACAGTCACTAAACTTTTAAATTGTAACTACTAACTCATTGATATTATACTACCTCCGTCTCACAAAAATAAGACGGTAGGTAATTTACATGGATTAAGAAATGGTAAGTAATTTTGTTGGAACATTAATTTTATAAGTGTTCTTTCAATTTTAACCTTCATACCTACTTAATGATATAGGAATAATTACGAATATAAATTGTTGAGAAGTAATTTAAATGGTAGTAAATGAACTTAAATTATAAGAATTAAAATTAAAATTGGTGGAATGCTTTTCCCTAAAATTTATTTATACCAAGATAGATTAAATTTATTAATTAAATGGGGGCAAAATGAAAAATTAAATACATGTTTGATATAGCAGTTGGACTATCTTGTTGGGATAACTTAAAATGAAATACTAGACTATCTTTTTAGGACGAATGTAGTACTTTAAAGCGTAACTCAATACTCACTCAACTATAATATGGTAGGCCAGCCATTATTTTATTAATTCCGTTTGCACATGTGGCTAGCAGTGTTACACGTATGGCTAAGATGTGAACTAACTTTACTCACTAAATTTAAGAGTGAATTTAATAAACACTTATTGAAACTTAAAAGCGCAGTCACTTACTCACTGAACTTTAAAAGCATAATCATCTACTCACTAAACTTTTTGAAATGTAATCTAACATTCAACGAACTTTCAATACGTAACCACTTACTCACTGAACTTTAAAAGATAATCCAACATTCACTAAACTTTCAAAGCATATACTGAATACTGAATGTAGCACGAGTGAAAACACTAGGCTAAAGAAGCTTTAATTTTTGGTTTCAGGTTATATGAACTGGGGTTGGGGACGGATTGGGTCTGCACCAACCTGACCCGCCAAATATCGGGTCACGGGTGCAAGCAAATTTGCCCCTTTCAAATTGGGACCCATAGGTTTTTGGTAAGTCAATTTAAATTATCTTCCTTACCCTATGCTAACCATTTTGTTATCGACCATTGTTATCTTTTGGGATAAAAAATTACGAGCAACCAAATTATATTGTTAATAATCAAATTCTGGTGGAAACATGCTAATAGTGGCGTAGATTACATTATCAACCAAACAAGACTTCAAATCGTTACAATCACCACGACCAAGAACCCAGACTAGTTTCATAATTTATAATGAGCCACAACTCACAGGAGCAAGAACCGTAATAGAATTTTAAACTAGAAAAGGCTTTTCAAAATAGTGAATGGTGGACAATGTTGAAAGTTTCGCAAGAGTTCTGTTCCATTTAAAATTTTATAATTTTAGTAAGTAGTTATACTTTAAAAGTTCGGTGAGTATTCATTAAATTCACTCCTAAGTGAGTAAAGTTGCTCAATGTGTTAAGCCATTAGCCATGCGTGCAAACAGGGTTATTCAAATGGTGGATGGTAGACAATGTTCAAAGTTGAGTGAATATTGAGTTATGGTTCAAAATATAGTGAATGAATGGCTACAATTTGAAAGTTCAATCGTTTTATTAAATTTACGCCATCGCTTAATCCCATACGAGAAAGTAGAAGAAAACACCCGTTTATTAATCCTGTAGCCAAGGATGTAGCAGAGCACATCACCTTAAAGCTTCTTACATATACATCAACCATCCATAGCATCCCGACAGACTGAACTTAAAAATGCATTTCAGGTTCGTCGAGTTTTACTTTGCAATCAAATCAAATACACTACTATTTGTTAGACGTAATTTTGGGCTGCTTCTAATTACTCCAAAATTACTAGTTAAGCAGAAAGGATTTCTCAGTTTGCAGCCACTGCATCAGTTCTTGGGCTGGTATCGAGAAGCTGACGAAGCTTTGTTCCGGAGCTTTTATTCTCGTAACTCTCGCCCTCGTTCCTTCTGTCAGAGTTATTAACTCTTGCAAGCAGATTTGCCGTGCCGACTGGTTTCAGCCTCGACTCTTCAGTACTGTGTAGACTTATTATCTCGGTTTGCCCGTGTTGTGCATCTTTCAGTTTCTGCTACATAATTATAATCCACTTTCGATATCTGGGAGCAACTAAAAGTGAAAAGAGAAGTACTAAGCAGTAAAAGGAAACGACGCATGAAGTCGTACCGTTAACATTGCGTTCTCGGCTTTCAGATTACCAGAGTTCTCGATTAATTTACTTATCTCAGATTTGAGTGCTATATTCTCAGTAGCTAGTGCTTGAACCTTCTTAGCTAGTTCCTCAGTCTCGGCCTGATCAAAACAAGTACGGTACAGAGTACCAATATGAAAAGCTGACCAAACCCTTGACTAGATCTTAATAATGTATGCGCGGGTACTATCTGTACCTGTTTTCTCAATCTTGATCTCTTAGCAGATTCTCGATTAGACTGTTTCCTTCGCTCCCGCTTTAGATCCGGTTCATTCTGCTTCTGCACAAGAAAATTAAACTGTTTTCTTGAATAAACTATTCTCCAGTTGTTTCATATTGCAACCTAATATGATTTTTCTTGGTGAAAATTCTATGTTGACAACCTAAGGCGTGAATTGACCAAAGATGGAAACAAAAGTACGTGACAAAGAGAGATACTGAGGACTCACTAGCAGCCGGGATTCAATTATCTTGGGTTGTTGTGCACTGGTTATTGGAGCAGGGTTTACATTTGTGTTAGAAAGATCATTGAGTTCTAAAGCTGTGGAGACACTTCCTGTAGACTTTTCAGGCACACTAGTAAATGCCACGATCCTATCCATCCCGTTCTCAGATCCCTGACCAACATCTGTGGAAGAAAATGTATAGTTATCAAAAGTTTAACAAGGCATAAGACTGAAAAGCAAGAAATGATGTGACATCACTAAAGTATATCACATCATCCACTTTGTAGTATATCGGACACCCTCAGGCAAAACCATGATATCTCAGAAAGCGTAACACATTAAACTCTATGATGTTGACGATATCCTAAGATGCTTTGCAAACCCTGCTTGTGTATGAGTTTATCATCTTATTGAAAACAAAACAAGAAGCAGTATGCAGATTCCGTGAAGACGGGCGCATAATTAGTAGCATAAATCTGTGGATTAGGAGTTGGAAGTTATGAACAGAAATCTGTTTTTTCCTTTCAACTATGACAGCCAAAAAAGCTTACCATCATTAGGAGTTTCCTCCCGACTCCTTTTCTTGCCTTTTTGACCAACCTAAAATATGATACAAAAATTGAGGAAAGATTTTAAATTTCTGTTCTTAAAACATAATAGACCAAATAGCTAATGCATTTATCAGATCATTCTATACGTTAAGAGACCTTACCCCTCCAGTAATCCCATTACTTCCATCACTGGAATCTTCGGTTTCCCCACTGCTCATAATCAAGAAAGTTGACAATCAGTAAATCGCATCCACACAAAAAATAATCACAGGGCGTTCATCATTTCTGCTGAAAGAAGGAACAGTGGGGAAGTATTAAAATCGATGCCTTTCAACAAACCTCTTTGAAAATCTAGGTTCAGTTCCCCCTTCAGCACCATTAGAGTTGACATTATCATTGCCTATTGACATAGCAAGACCATTAAATTCTTTCAACTTCTTTACCAAGCTTCCACCCGTATTCTCGGATGACTTGGCTTGATATTCCATGCCCGAAGAAGTACCAACCTACATAAGAATACAACATTTGTTGATATATTGTTCTTTATAATGACATTCTCCTAACTTTTCCTACTCTTCTCCCTCAGCCATACACTCGCTGAGGGGGGAAAAAAAAGACGTGTGCTCTTCCGATCTCAATAAAGATCCGGATATGGATCTTATATTATTGATAAATATGAAGCTTAGTTTTCTGTCAATTGTACCCTTCCTATTACAACAAACTGTCTACTGAACACCCAAAGAACTTATTAATGATGGAACTCCTATAACTTTGGTTTTCCTTAATGCATGTAGTGAAGGAACCCCTCATTAACTACTACGGAGCTGATTGAAGTTTGATACATGAGGAACTTACCAAAGGAACTCCAGGATGAGAATAAATGCCGCCATGTGCATAGAACGCTGCATACGGTGTCCCATAAGGAGGCATCATAGCCTGGTAATAAAAATAATTGTACGTTAAAAATGTCCCAAATTGGCAGCCCTCGAAGTGAAGAATCACTTCAAAACCCAAATAATGTCTTAATGGTTCTGACAGTACCTGTGGTGGTCCCCACATGTACGGTGGAGGGGCAAGTCCATTTGTAACTGCAGAGTTTAGAAATGGTGGAGCAGCAAGTCGAGGACCATAATAAGCCTAGAGAATGAACTAATCAACAATTAGCCTCAAGAATTCTTCTATTTTATACAAGAACTTTAACTTCTGTAGCAACCATGCGGACAAAATGAATAACCTGCATCTTTGCCCAATCAGGAAATACATGAATATTCTGCTGGTCCTGTAAACAAGACGTGTGTTTTTTTGACAAAGTCAGAAATGAAATTCTAATAAATAAAATAAAGAAATAAAAAATAAAAGAGAGAGAGAAAAACATAGAACCAACGCAGCATTTTTTTGGTAATAATAATTAAAATAAATAAAAGAAAGTGCTCAAAATATTACTCCCTCTGTTCTGCAAAGATAGTCCACTATTCCTTTTTATTCCATCTCAAATTATAATCCACTTAGTAAAATTTTTTAGCTTTCTTGTATGCCCCTATTTAATATGCATTGTTATTAGTAAACAAGTAGAATTAATGTGGAATAATAAATGAAAGAACAAGTACGTAAGGAAAATTATTCTTAAATATTACTTTTCCAACAAAATTTCTTGAACTTTCTTAAACATTTTGAAATTAGAAGGGGACCATCTTTGTGGAACGGAGGAAGTATAAAACTTATTCTGTGTTTCTACAGTGACAAACACATAGTATTTATGCAAATTATTTTGTACTCACCACTGCAGGTCGAGGTGATTTCTCAGGCTCTGAGGACTTCTTTTCGTCACTGTTTCCCATGACAATGTACAAAGAAAAGATAGAAGTCCTTTAATAGTGCAGTAACTCTAAGAGTGCCTTCTGATCTTACACGGACAGCCAAGATAGCCACCGAACAAAAGAACTACACAAGCATCAAACCAACTTATAATTGATTCGGAATTTCTGATAAGACCAGGTAAACAAAACTTCAGCCACTACATTTTGGTTGACATCCCGTGGTTGCTGCTAACCGGACACGATCTTTCAGTTCTCAGATAGAAGGCTAGAAATTTAGCCGAGAGTCTTCCTATGTTTTTTGCTTCAATGGGGTTCTATCATCAAACAAAAATAGTTCTTTGTGCAATAGTATTGTAAGTCTTAGGGAAAGACACCGTCTTGATGTTAAAAAATTGACACAAACCGATTCATAGCCGCAACATAAATTTTTGCACGTTTTACGAAACTGTAAAAGACAATGTGATCAAGGATCAATATTAAGTTATATTCTCAAATAAATTTGAGATCAACTAATGTGAATCTATTTATCTATTTTCTTCATTCTATTCGGTTCATGTCATGTAAAAGGGAACACGCTTTAACTTCATCTAAGTTCAATTTTAAGATGATAAACAGGATAATATAGTAATCAAATTTCAAGCCCAAAAAATTACTCATGCTTATAGTGACGAGTTGCCCCAACATTAACAAAATGCAGGCCAAAAAACTAGTTGTGCCGTAATTTATTATTCTAATCAAACTTGTGTTGCTAAAAAATAATAATAAGAATAAATAAAAATAAAAATAAAAATAAAAATAAAATAAATAAATAAATAAATAAATAAACAGAAGAAGAAGAAGAAGAAGAAGAAGAAGAAGAAGAAGAAGAAGAAGAAGAGGGAGAAAGGAGGATTTTGGTTTTTTTTTTTTTTTTTTTGTGAGGAAGGGGGGGTTGCTTTCGATGAGAAGTCACCGTTCACCACCACAAAGTCAGCAAGCCATACAGTCAGACAGAAGCCACGGGGGGCATTCTCGTCTTTTTCTCATCCCCACCCAACCCCAAAACAGTGTAACAGAGAGCAAGCTACAGTAATCAACCTAGACATCACTGGTATGAAATGACACATTTATCCTTCTTCCCCATTGAATTTCAGAATTAAAAATGACGAAAACCGGACCAAGAAATCTTTAACACTTACATAATCTAAAAAAGTATCCAAAATAAACTTGAATAATGATAAATTTGCTTTATTCTCTAACCGTTCTAAATTAGATAATTCCATCTCAGGAATCTTCCCATAATTCAACGTTCTGTACCGTCAAATTACGACGCTCTTGCCTGAACTACCCAGAAAAGAATGTTGGTAATTGACTCACTTCTACCCACAAAAACAAGAGAAATCAAAGCAACAGCATAAAAAGAATCTACGAAGAATAAATGTAATAAAACTAAAATCAAAAGAGAAGAATTACAGTGATCTCAAAAATTCACTAACTTTAATTAATGAAGGAAAAGAAATCCCAGAAAGAGAAACGAATATTGCACTATAAGAATCACCAAGAAAACAAGAAAGAGAACACAACGGCTAGGCTTCCATCGTACCTTGAATAATCCAAAGCCCAAAGTAATCTATAACGAAGACAAGTTATTGACTTGTACAGTCCTTGCATTCATACTCTCCATCAGTGATTCAGAGAAAAACAGAAAACTATAAAGATTTTTTTTCCCAGTTTTCAGACTGTAATTTGAGATTGTTAGAGAGAGAGAGAGAGAGAGAGAGAGAGAGAGAGAGAAGGGGGCGCCAAGGTAAACAATCCTAGTCATTGAACACGTGTTTCTATATATAACGTTTCACATGGGTGCGGACAGCCAAAAAAATGAAAGAAATATTTTACATGTCAATTTTTAAATTGTAATATTTTTATCATTTAATTTGTTTTCTATAGAATTTAATTAACTGTAACTCAATTAACAGGTAAATATTTTTTTCCAATTAAATTTTATACTTACAATTAAACACACTCTTAAAGTTTGTATTAAAGATTAATCGATTCGACATACATGTGAATAAATTATAATAAAAAGATATCTCAAAAATGACTTTTGTATTAAAGATTATTAATCTAATCGAGATACGTGTGAATAAAAATTATAATAAAAAGGAGATTTAAATTACTTTATTATATCTCATGAATGACTTTGAACTTTCTCGAATTTTGCAAGGGTAATAAGACAATTTACACATTGTAATAAGATAATTTACACATTCTTTTGTCTAATTTTTGTTGTAGAAAATATCTCATGTAGGGGAATCAAACGTGTGCTCTTCCGATCTCTCATCACCTCAACTTAGCCTCTTAACCAAATGGTTTAGCTCTCATTGGCTAAATGAAATGTTTTTGATGCGTCAAATTAGTTTTCTTTTTTATATACATATAATGAAGCGGAGGGAAATTAAGGGAGAGAAAAGTGTAATTTGAACTTAAAATTAGTGGTAATTGTTATAATAATAATAAAATAAAATAAATAAATGTCACTTCTCAAAAAGATAAATAGATCGGAAGAGCGTCGTGTAGTATTTATTAGCAAAAAGGACGGTTAAACGTCTTGATATTTATAACGTCTTTTATATATACGCTATCATACACTTTTTTTTGGTTGTGCTATCATACACCTTTTTAGGGGTTGTTTGAACTCATTTATTTTTTTATTTATAAATTTACCTATTATGATTTGATTGTTGATTTGACAACTATTTAATAATTACTACACATTTCAAACTTTAATTAAATATCCACCACTCATTTTCATTGATTATAAATTTCTTTTATAAATTGTAAAAATAAAGAGTTTCAGACAAGCTCTTAATTATCCTAGAAATAATTACCGTTAGCAAATAACTAAATAATAAAAGTGTAATTTTTTATTTTTTAGTTTTTTTTGTCAATTATTTTTTTTTTCTTATTTAAAGAAATTAGGGTAAACGCAAGTAACTTTAGAAGGACGTAATAAAGGAATTATTGGACAGAATCTATCCACATAGGATTGGGCATAGGGTTTGGTTGAGTCGGGTCGAGTCGGTTCAGTTTTAGTCTTGGCAAGAAACTGATTTGACCCCCATTCAGTTTGATGAGAAGTGGACCCAAAACCGACTTGATTCGCTTTTGGGTCAGCCTTTTTTCGGGTTAACCCACTTTTAATCGGTTTTTTAGGACTGAAATCAAATTTTTCTGGTTTTTCAAGCTCCTTTTTGAAAATTTTTCATGCTCAAACCTGATCAGACCATTTGGGTTGTAAAGTTCGGTCAGGTCAACCTAGAAGTATGCCCAACCCTATATCCAGAGGATCTATATAAGCGAAGTTGTGAAGGTTTTGAGATTCACGACATTAAAAAAAAAAAAAATAGGAACAGCGACTTAGCTAATATAAAATGGAAGGAGAGAAATTTTCCCTATTGATATTTAATTATTTACTTTATATTTTCTTTAAATAATAAATATACAGTAGACGTGTCGAATGATGACGCCATCTACGCGTGTTCTTGTTGGCCAACAAATAGAATGTGGGTGACGTGTACCTAGTTAGTTTCCAGAGGACCAAGGAAAGCATGCTTTGTGGAATTAAAAAATTGCGAAATTAATTGGAATTAATAAGCATTTCAAATCCATAAGGGCCCACAATGCTGCCCTTTCCAAGTCTGTTTGGTGAGTCAATTCGCAAACAACGCCACTTTCGCACTTTCCATTAAAATTCTATCAACATTTCATCCATACTTTTCATGGTTACATGTTATCGCCGAAAAGATCGCTTCTCCGTTAGGATTTTTCACATAAATTATACCCTATCTAATTATTTGATCTCATTTACTTTTTTTTCTTTTTATGTTTTTGAGACATCTTACCCATTTACTATATTAAAAAATCTAATTTTCATTACTTTACAAATCTATTACTATTTAATATTTTAATTATAACTATTAACTTTAAATTCTACTCATTAAATAAGGACAAATTAAAAACACCAATTACAAAATGTACATTTCTAACACATTTCTTAATATTACAGAATGAACCATATATTTGAGAAGGGGGAGTAACATAATTCTATTATTTATCGTAGCATCTTCAACTCTCAATTTTTTTTTTAATGAGCATCTTCAAACAATGTCAACAATAATTTTAATGATGTAAATTCTTTAATTACTAGATTTTCACCCGTTCGATACACAGGTAGAGCTCTAATGAAGTTTTATATATCTCTAATTAACTATTATCTCTAAGCCAATAACTTCTTGGTTTCTTTATTGTGCCGAGCGAGAGTCACGACATAATTTAAATGTATATTAGTATGTCATTATCGTAAATTGTTTAACCAACGAATATACTACCTCGTTTAATGTGCCATCTTAAGTGAATGACAAAAACAAAATAAAAAGAAAGAAATGAACGGAATGTAATGTTCATAACTATGAATTTAGTAATAGTTATTATCCTTAACCTAAACAATCTTTAGAGGTAGTAAAAATGGTTTTGATTGGCTACCTTTTGTGTGAATTATCACAATCAAATAAAGATAAGTTTTTAAATTATGAAGATATTATATCATAATCATATCATATCATAATAATAATAACAAATAAGAAAGTACACACAAAATGAATGAGTCCAAATCTATATTCACCATACAGAGGCACTCGGTTAGATGAGGATAAGAAGTCTTGATTTTCTTGAACTTTATCAATATGGCAATACAATTTGCCTTACAGGGCCTACTACTTGTGTCTTCTGAACCTTTTGTGAATCGATAACCAAGGCCTAAAAGTTGAACATTTGTCAATTAAATGAAGAAAACCTATTGCTTCCATAGTTTCAAGTACACATACATATATGTGTGTGTGTGCGCAAGGACGGATCCAAGATTTTAAATAGGATCGAGCTGGATTTATAGCCGGGGTTGGAAGGGGGCTCGTTCGGGGCAGCGCCCCAAAATTTTTTTTTTTTTACGATAAATTATTAGAAAGAAATTCCACTAAAAATGTCAGAATACATAAAAAGTTTTTAAAAAAATTGACATAACTACCTTTATAAATTAGTTTAAACTAAACTTGAAATATAATAATATTCCTCTAAATACACAAATCACAAGCATATATAATAACTTTAACTACAATTTATCTATTAATGGCAAACAAAAACAAATAGATATTAAAAAAAACTTGGACTTATTGTTTGTATTGGGCTAAAGAAAACTTGGAAATGTTGTTTGGACTTGGTTGGATAAAGAATTCCAAAAAAACAAAAAAAAAAAAGGGAAATAAAGCTTGAGTTTTTGCTCTAGGATTTTAGGTCAGTCCCAAGTCCCACATCGGATGGTAACGATAAGAAAGGAATTAATGTTCTATAAGTAGCACTGGCCGGAACTCAATTTTTTAAATGAATGGAAGCTATTATTGCTTGGGCTAAATAAACTTGCATAGAGGCCCAAGACGTTAAAGATGACAAAGGGTCAGACCATAGACTTAAAAAGGGCTGCGGAATCCATGGATGGATTGGGCTTTCGGAATTATATTTTTGTTGGATTTTTATTTTTTGGTGTCTTGAGAAATTATTTTTGTTGGATTTTTATTGGATTCGTGGAATGGGCTGGAGGAATTTTTTTGGGCTGTAGCTCAGTCCAGCCCATACGTAGTTCTGTCACAGTGTGTTCATTGGTACAGTGTGTTCATTGGTGGCCCTGAGGGTGTGCAAGTAGTGCGATTTCAGAGAGTCTTTGAGGGTGTGCAGGTAGTGCGATCTCAGAGAGTCTCATCATCCAAGGGACACCAAAATTTTTTTTGTTAGGATGTTAAAATTTTTAAAAAACTTTTAGAATGTTATTTGTTAAAAACATAGCATTGTTGTGACAACAATTTTTATAAAAAGTTTAATGGAAGTTATTGAGTTAAGAAGTAGAATTAGAATATACTTTATTATTTTAAAAAATTAAACAAGGCATACCATTGGAACTTCACAAACTTGTACGGGCAACAGATACTTAGCTTCGCTGGTTGAATCCACTCTCCAATCTATCTTCACAAAAACCCAGTGTACGTTTTAATTATTATTATTTTTTTTTGAAGCAATGTTTTAATTAGTTTTTGAAAACACTATTTGCAACTATAATAGGCCACGTGTCTCTTAGATTGCATGAACATGATAGTGGCATCCCCACATATAAATAAAGTGGTGGAAGAAAGGAGAATTGAACAAATTTATAATACCAGTTATATATAAAACAAAATACTTGCCCCAAAAATCTTAAATTTCAGGGACATTACCATTCACTATCAACTTTGTGACATAAAATGCTTTCGACACATTCACATTACTTGAACGTCAAAGAAAATAGAAAAATAAAGGGTAAAAATAAAAAAGTAAGGAAAACGACCTATGCGGTTCTTAGCCAAAAAAAAAAAAAAAAGGAGGGGAGAGCCATACTTCAAACTCAAAAATCAAAAGATGATAATGTTCAAAAACCCTTGTAGGTTTCAGTCTCCCACCACATGAGAGAACTCCCATGTGGTTTCTGGAGCCCACCCGTGGGTTCTCCTATGGTTTTGTGACAAAACCTCTGGGAGGTTTTTAAACATTATCGTTAGGAAAAAGGACACCTCAATACAACAAATCATTGGTAGCTAGTACATTGAGAAAATAAACATAACAACTTGATATACTAGTTTAAAAAGCGGGTCACACTTCTAATTATATATCTAACAATGTTGAAGATATTATGCACAACCCAATTACAATTAAATAGAGATACCACAAAAGGAAACCCCGTCGAGCTACACTCATTTACAATTGAAGGATTTAACCAAAGGCCAGAAATAGAAATCAATATTTTAAAATTGTTTGGAAGAATGTTGTACATGGAAAAAATAAGTAGCATTAACTAATTGACGAGTAAGGTGTTCTCTCCCAATACCAACTTGCATAGAAGCCATAATCATCGCCGAAAGCACCTCATGCTGAGTATTTCATCAAGTTCTTGCCTAATGTGTCATTATAGAACATTGTCGAAGAGGTTATGTAGAGTTAATTTTTAGCAACATGTCAAAATCCACATTATCAGCCTGAAAAGGAGAATTGCATTCAAAGCATATCAATTAAGAGAAAGGAAAAAATGAAAGAAAGAGCAAAATAAAATCCTTTTAATCCCAAAGACTGTAACCTCAAATATTTATTAACAACCTTTTGTAATAACATTGAAACAATGATCCAATAGTGTTTTTTTTTTTTTGGATGTAATTAATTTAAGTCCTTTGTCATCAAGAGCAACTATATAATGATCCTGTCAAAACAAACTCAAAGTTCAAGTTGTGTGATCCAAAACCAAACTAGAAATAGATGCATTTGTAAGCAAAAAATGTTATAATTAATTCAACTTCCTAAGGAATAATAATAACATTAAAGAATCTAACAAACAGAGGCGATGAACTTCCATGATATTGCCACAAATCTATTAAAAAAATAAAATAAAATAAAAGGAAAATGCACAAAAAATCATTTAAAAGAACCAAAAATCCAATGTGCAATTGAAGGGGTGGGTTGAGAGATCTGTATTGGAACTCTTTGAAATTCTCCAAGCTCTCTAGATCCTTCCATGAACCCCCGTTGTAAAATTGAAAATTAAAACACCAAGACAATCATTTCCTTCCAAATAACTCTAAAGAATTAGAAATTGAGAGAAACAGGGGTGTCAAATGAGAGAACAAAATCACAGAATATTCTCCCATGCTCCCACTTGATCCAAGAACAAAATATATCAGGAAATAAATTGTTGTGTATAAGCTGCATTAAAAAAGCACAGAAGAAGGATGCAAAGAACAGGAACACATAAGTTGATGTCTTTTTCCCATCACAAGCTGATTTTTAACATTAATAACTCAATATGTTCTCCTCAAAGAGAATGTTCCTATAGAAAAACTAAACGAAAAAGAACGCCAGTTAAAACATGGAAACAAATAAATCTAACACAGACTGTAGAAATAAAAGATTATTGTTTCAGGTTCCATTTGTAAATGAGATGAATCAAGCAATTTTATGGGATATACAATATGGCGAACAAAGCCGATAATTGCTGAGGAAGCATAAGGAAATAATCACAGCAAACTGGTTTGCAAAACCGAATTGGATTGCTCTGCCTTACCCATAATTCCCCAAAACTGACTCCCAAAATTGGTTGTTCAATACACACAATAGCATTACAATTTTGAATTAGCAATGATGACGGAATTCAATGGAAAAGAAAAACAAAGAGTAAGTATGAACTTAAAAATGAGATCAAGATACTACACACCACACACGCCACATTTTTTTAAAGGGAATTTTCATTAATATTGCAAATTAAGGTGCACCTTCTCTCACCCAGGGCGAGATAAAGATAGGAGCACAATCAATCCAAACGATATTACATTCCAATGTTAAAGCAAAAGAGGCAATGTTGTGGACTATTTGATTCCTATTGCTAGGAATATAATAGCACGAGCCACAATTCCCTCTAACAAGCAAGTTCCGAACCTTATGAAACAATAAAACAAGTGAATTGAAAGGTTCATCATGTTTTAACCTTTGATCACCAGCTGAGCGTCCATCTCAACCTTGGCCACCTTCCATCCCCGTTCAAGTGCAATCCGCATTCCTTCCTTCACAGCCCATGCCTCTGCCACTACTAAATCTACCATCCCACCATCCAAAGGCCCCTTGGAAGCATCCATCCATATAAAAAAAGACGCCGCCTAAACCAATCCAACCGTCCGAGCTAGTTGCCGCATCAGTAGAGAGGATGAGTCTATCATACCCCTATCATTCCTCCAAATCACCTCATCTCTCATATCCAATCCACTACTCTCTGATCATTCATAGGCCCTCACATTCTAATAGGACTCTAACTGTAGGAGAATCAAGTCCGTCGTGAACTCCACCTCAACCGACCTACCTCTATGGGCTAATTGGTTTCAGTTGTTCCACACTATCCAAGCTCCTATGCATAAAATTTCAAGCATTCTTGGCGGCACTCTCGTATGGAGACTTCATAAGAAAGCTCCGAACTCAAGATCGCTCCCATACCTCATGCTTGGACGGATATACTCCCAACATTCCAGCCGTTTCCACAATTGCATGACCCAACATCACTGAACAAAAACATGCAAGTCCAACTCCTAAGCTCCGCAATGTGGACATCATCTCTCTACTCTCATATTCTTCCGCTCCAAGTTATGGTTGGTAGGCATCGCACCTTTCAAAAGGCGCCAAACGAATTGTCGGACTCGCAGCATTACATTAAGGTACCAAATTTTATTCCACTACTAGTTCCACACCATGCTGCCACCCTCCTCATTGCCTGAACATGATTCTTCTACAAAATTATAGCAAATTTTCACGAGTATATTCCATTTGGGGAGTAATACCAAATTAGGAGATCATTCAGAGGACCACTCCCTAATAGAACTAAAAGGATGTGTGTTACATCGATCGGCCAAAAAAGATTATTAATTCTCTCCTCGTCCAAGCCACCTGCATCATCTAGCAGCTCATGGACCATATCTGGGCCCTCAATTCGTGGTGTAAATGGCCGCAGCTGATTGTTCCCCAGCAACTAGCTATCTTCCCAAATCCGAACATCTCTACCGTCCCCTATTCTCCATCTTGAACCCTTCTCAATAATTTCTTACCCACATAAAAGAGTTTGCCACAAGTAGGAACATATCGGCCTTGAGGCAGCTTGTAGAATATTTGTATGTGGGAAATACTTATCTTTAAGGATTCTCCCAGCTATCGAGTTAGGATTGCAATATAGGCACCACACCTACTTAGCAAGAAGGCTTTTGTTAAAATTATTCAGACGCCTAAATCCTATACCCCTATCTTTTTTGCCTTGCATAACGAATCCCAGCTAACCCATGCCAGTTTCCTCTTTTCCCTAGTCGAGCCCCACCAGAAATTTGACACAAGACTGCGTATGTCATCACATAAACTCATTAGTAGTCAGAAGAGGCCCATAATATATGTAGGAATCGCTTGCAAGACCGCTATCACCATAACCTCGCTTCCTGCCGTTGAGAAAAAATCTCTCTTCTATGAAAGAATTCGAGTGCTGATTTTCTTCTTTAGTGCAGCAAAAGTTGCCTTCTTATTTTTCCCAACAACCAACAGTAATCCCAAATATTTATTATGTTGGCGCAACACGTCTAAGCCCAGTAAATCCCCAAGTAGTCATCTTTGGTTCATATTAACATTAGGAGAAAAGGTGATAGAAGTCTTGTCCATGTTCACACTTTGTCCCGAAGCCCTGCCATAAATTCCAATAATATCCATAATGGTAATAGCATCCTCGGTGTTTGCCCAGGAAAATAAGATGAAGTCATCTGCAAATAGAAGGTGGCTCACAACCAGCCTATTGCGAGAACACCTCATACCTCTCAAGCTCCCAGCATCAGACGCCCTAATCAAAGAGGAAAAGGCCTCGGTACACATAATGAAGAGATAAAGCAGAAGCGTGCAGCCCTGCCTTATTCCCTGCGATGACGTAACCGAACCTCTAGAACTCCCATTTGAAGTGAAAGTATATTCTACCGAACAAATATAGTCCATCACTGAGTGAATCCAACAGGGAGAAGCCCCATCTTAAGCATTACCGCTTCAACAAAAGACCACTCGACCCAATCACAAGCCTTACTCAAGTATAGGTTGCAAGCCAAAAATCCTTTATTGCCATTATCCCACTTCCCCATCTAGTGTAGCACCTTAAAAGCAGCAATTGCATTGTTCGTGATCAATCTCCCTGGTACAAAGACACTTTGATTGGTAGAGATCAGCGGTCACAACACCGTTTAAGTCTAAGGGCCAAACACTTGGCAATAATCTTATATAGTACATTACAAAGTGCAATAGTCCTACACTCAGTAATAAATTTAGGGGACTTTTTTTGGGGATTAAAACAATAGTAGTCTTGTTAATAGATCTAACAAAGCAACCATCATTTAAAACTCCAAGACAAGCATGAGAGATTGAACCTTTAATTTCTTCCCAATAATGTTGATAGATATAAGCATGGAAGCCATCAACTCCAGAGGCCTTATGAGCCATCATGCTGAATATTGCTGTCGTCATCTCCTCTTTCATAAAAGGGGCAGCTAGGACATGCAAATCATCATGTGTGAGTGCCATATCAATGCGCCAACCCCCCGCTTTGAGGTCATGTTCTGATGGCCTGCTACTAGTGAACAAGTTCTCATAGAAGGACTCAATATAATGCATTAACTCATCCTTATCTGTAATACACGTCCCATTTCCTCTTTTCAACCTCTTAATAGCATTTTGTCGTCTCCTATTGGTGGCTCGAGCATGAAAAAATTTAGTATTATTATCACCATCCCGCCAATCCACCCGTGACTGCTGCCTCCAATGACTCTTCTCTCGTCAATTCAAAGTTTTAATATCCCGTTCAATCTTCCTGATATCATCCATGTGTGCCCCCATATCCACCCTACTAAGTAAATCATTCCTCATTTTCTCCAAGTCCCGAACCCTCCTTTGATTCCCCAGAAACTTCTTTTCACCCCACATTTGTAGGCGTGCACTATATCTATCCAATTTTCCTCCAATGAAATCCATAGGATCACCCGACTACTCCAAAGGTCCCCAACCCGCCACGGCCCCTGCAGCAACTTTCCCATACCCCTCATCTCACACCAATATGGCTTGAATTGGAAAGGCCTCTCCTGCCATCCCTTCACTCCAATTGCTTCCCACTATCCCATAAAATAATAGGCCGATGATCCGACCTAGAAAAGGCTAAATTTTCCACCATCACTAAGAGAAACATTGCTCACCATCCACTCGTGCAAATAGCCTGGTCCAATTGAGCTAGTATGTTGTTCCCACCCCTCTTCCTATTATTCCATGTCATAGCCGGACCACAATAACCCACATCTTCCAATCTAGATGCCTCTAGCCCCGCCTGAGATGCTTCTATAGCCTGAAGAGGCTGCATGGTTTCATTAAAATCCCCTATACAAATCTATGATTGTTCCCTTCCTCTCCATAATCTTCTAAGCAATTCCCAAGAGAGCCGTCAGTCCGATAATTTTGGATTACCATAAAACCCGGTCACATTCGAAGTTTCTCCATCTTGTTCGCTGACTAATGTACCAATGTGCCCCTAAGAGTATGATTGAATACGCATATCTATCTCATCTGACCATAACATCATTAATCCACCACTACGTCCAATGCTATCAACTATAAAGCTTGCACTAAAACCTAAAGAATATCGAATAGCTCCTACTCATCTACCAGATAGCCTAGTCTCAGACAGAAAGACTAGACTAGGGGAGTGCGCACGTATTAGGACATGTAATGCAATTAATGTTCCAGAGTTCTCCAACCCCCAGACATTCTAGCTTAGGATATTCATTGCACTCGGCGGCCTTGTTGAGCAGGGCTCACTGATTCTTCAATAGTTTCAATATCATCTCCCTCCACACCCTCCATATCACCTTCCCATGCGATCAACTCAAATCTGCCCCTATTTCCTCCTCTGTCCACCTGAAAAGTGAAGCTAGTAACTTCCTTTTACTTGGACTCCTACCCCTTCCACCACAGATCGGAAGAGCGTCGTGTCCCTATAACAATTCCCTGATTTGTTCTCCATCGTCTCTTTCACCTATTTTTCCCCTACCCGTTCCTACCTCTCCTATCGCCATCTTCCCCTTGCCAACCTGTGCTTCAGCCCCCTCATTAACCACCTGAACAAAGACACTCTCTCGAGCCAGCTGGTCTCCTTCCACCACTACCACCCTAATCTCCTCCAACCGAGTGTCTTTTATGTCCCCCCAGTAATGGTTCTTTTGCCACCCTCGACTCTCCTCCTGACGTCTACGCCTCCTTATTGATGTCGCCTTCGCCAGTCCTTACCTTTTCCTTTCCCAGCACTCAACTTACTGGACCCAATTAAGAGGACAAGGACACAATAAACCCCCTAGTAGTCCCTCGTTGATGTCGAACCTCAATACTTCCATTCCCCATAGTGTTCTGCCTGGAGACTGTAGAGCCTCTAGATTGTACCCGACGTACTGGCAGAGAATATTTCATCCAATCCACATACTTACACTCTTGACATCACACCTTCTATCCCTCTTCCATGCCACATTCATGAAGTCTATGTCTGATCATCCCACAAAAGAAGCATAAATCGGGTAATCGTTCGTATTGAAGAAGCATACAAAGTTGCGTCCCCAATGCTTCCAAGAATATACGCACCCCACGCTTCAATAGTTGGTTAACATCCAAGAAAACCCTAACCCTAGGCATGGTGCTCTCAAGGTCCACAAGTTCCACAGCCCTAATTTGTTCTCCAATGCTACGCAAGATCGGTTCAGTCAAGTGCACCAATGGCAAATTAACCACGTACACCCAAAATTGCACGATGTTGAACCCCAAATCAAAATTTTCATCCCCTATATCTCCAACACCCGTAGGGCTTTGAAGAGAAACAATTTGGTGGCTATAGCCACGGGCCTCCCATTATCACCCTCCGTTTATCTCCAATGCGCCGACAATAAATTCCAACTAAAAACTAGAATTTACCGTCAAGGCTCATGTATATTCTAATTTTTCCTAGAAAAATTTCGACAGCATCTCCCCTGTTTTATCAACCAAACCCAACATGTATACTCTCCAACACCAACACCAACACCAAAACCAACACATTAACACATCACAATGTACTAATTTCTCATTATAAGTAACACCACCTCATAATTGGAGAAATATATTGAATTGAGTATGATTCACATGAGAAAGTTCAATATATATTAATAAGTTTAATCCTATCAAAGCCTATCGTTTATGATATCAACAAACCAATAACAATTCCTATGTGGTGGCTTGAACTCTTGAAATAGCAGGCTCAACCATAATATGTTGCCCAAACTCCAATTGCTACCTGGAAAGAAAGTCATTTGGAAAACTTGTGAGCTAATAAGCCCAGTGAGTGGAGAGTCATAATTTAAACATACTTTGGAAAGTCGAAACATAACTTTTACAAAGTCTCGAATAAAACGTTTAGTGCATTTGGGAATCTCTATGACTTTAAACGTAAATTCAACATAACATCAATATTTGTAGAATCATCACATGTTTGAAAACATCATGAGTATCCTTTCACTGTATAATCATCATAAATTCACTAGAAAACATCATAATCATTTCATTTCAAGATCAGCATAAAATTTTCTCCAAAGAGTATCCAACATCACATGATCATGCATCAAGTCATACGCGCGTAGACACCAGCTTGGGTCATAGGTACCTTATGACCCTTTAAACTCTAGGTGGCACAATTAAACAGCTTGAGCCATAGCTAGCACATAGGCCCCTTCGCCTAGGCGGTGTTCATTTGGTCAGCTTGAGCTATAGGCCCGTTCGCCTGTAGGCGGCATATCATTTGGTCAGCTTGAGCCATATAGGCCCCTTCGCCCGTAGGTGGCATATCATCACATTGGATACAGATTGGGGGTTTTCATACATTATAAATTATGTCTCAACTCAAACATTTCTTTAAAATCATAAAGCATCATTTCATACCAGCATTCACATGAACTTCTCTAAGAAATATCAACTTTCATGAAATTTCATGGAAATACATTCATCATGAAACATTATGAATTTTTGTGAAATCAAAGCATAATATACATTTTCTTTTAGAAAGAAAACAAGAAAAGAATCTCCACTCACCGGCATGTAGCCATGTACATGTAGTTCCTTTCGTGATTCATGTAGTGTAACATGAAGACTTTTGAATTTCAATTCTTTTCCTCATAAAATCGTCTTGTCCAAATAATTCTATTTTTGTAACTTTCAAATCATTTCATTCATTCATTTCCCCATTTTTCCACTCACTTGTTCTACATCACATTATATTTCATTAAATCCCCTATATTAACACAAATTTACTCTTTAAGTCATATCTCATTTTTTCCCCTTTAAATTCATGCCAATTCCATAATTTCATTAATTAAATAAAGTCTCTTGATTTCAATTATTCTTACAATTACCATATGGTCACATCTTTAAAATATCAACAACATTTCACACCTCCAATTTCAATAATAGTCATTGTCCTTTGTATTATCATTCTTATTAATGTGTAAGATATTATCTTGATATATATATATCCAATACTTTATAATGGCTCAATAAATTCTCCTTTTCACTTAAAATTGGTTGTCCTTTGTATTATCATTCTTATTAATGTGTAAGATATTATCTTGATATATATATATATATATATCCAATACTTTATAATGGCTCAATAAATTCTCCTTTTCACTTAAAATTGGGAAGTGAATCCATATCTTTCCAAATCCTCCTCCTTAAAGTCACTAATCATATTGGTTTATTCCTAGCTTTAGATAGTCAAACTAATCTTTAATATTCACATATAATGCACTTCTAATAAACTTCTTCTATTTCACAATCACACATAACTTAATTCTTTTATTTTTCTTTCCTCAATCCTATTTCACACATAATTCAATTTCTTTACTTATCTTTTCTCGTTCTCATATATTTTCTTTGTAACTTATTTTGACTAGTTAAAAATTCTCTATTTAAGCTAAAGTTTATCAACATGACATTTCCCTTGGATTGTCAATTCTCTATAACATTAAATTTCCCAAGGTTTCTTCATTTTACATTAGACATATAGTTATCCCTCCTATCTAATCAATCTAGATTTTATTCCATTTTAAAATTATGATTATAACACATACCTAAATCTTAATATCTACTAATTAACAACACTAACACTTCATTTTTAACACCAATTCTTTCTTAGTCTTTAATAATTTCCACATTTGCTAAAAAATATTAAGTCATTCATTATTTGCATTTA
>CAVNYN010234431.1:0-25031 GCA_963692815.1 Nyctanthes arbor-tristis
TTTTTTTTTTTTTTTTTGACATTTTACTTTATTTTGTTTTATTTTTTAACATCCCTTTACCCATAATTGATTATTTTATTACATATGAATTAAAATTATGAATCTCTCCCCCTTTCTCTCTCTCACACACACATACACATACTACTCTTGCTAGAAATATTAAAATAAACATTTGGGTGCTTCAACAATTCTCAAATTGATTCTTTTAAAATAAAATTCTCAAGTTAACCTATTTTACATATTTTAAATCTATGAAAAGCCAAATTTGACGGACTATAGTTTTTTTTTTGTGGAAAGTAAGTATAGTTACATAAATTGTACATTGCCACTGTTGTTTTCGTGAAAATTAATTAATCATACTTACATTATATTTTGTGGAAATTTAACAGAAAATTGATTGCTAATTCTATATTATCTTTCTTTTTTTAAGTATAGTTATTTTAATATTTATTTTTTAATTATAAATAGTTAGAAATACATTTAGAATAAAACTTTTTTCCTTCAATAACAAAAAAAAAAATCCAAGTTTAGTATTATACCGGGAAAATGATCGGGGCGTCATTTTTCTTTTCTGCCCTAAATTTTTTTAATTTATGTTGTTATGCCCGTGCAGCGCATGGGGTGAAAAATCTAGTAATTAAAATAACTAACTTAAGAAACCTGATTTTTGAAATATTTTCAAACTGACCTGGTTTTAGGAAAATAAAGTTTAAATGTCTGTTGTTGGAGTGTAATAAAAAAAAAAAAAAAGGAAAGGAATAACACAGCATGGGTCAGGGCGCCAGGCCTTTTATATCAGTTGTGGACTTGCTTTGGGCAATAAATAACGCAAGAGGAAGCCTTTAATGACCCAAGCAATAAATTAGTGGCCCGGCTACGTGACGCCTGTTTGAATTTGATAAAGTATAGGTAAAAATGATTCCCATTCCCCCGCCCCCCTCAAGAGGGTAAAAAATGATCCTTAGCGTACATAAGAATAAAAATGAAAAATGCCTATCTTTTTTTTTTTCAAATATAATAATTTAGCAGATGTCTACTGAAAATGTTCAAACACCAGACGTTTGGCATCATTTTGGTACTATACAGATGATTGGAAGAGGGTGTAGTGATGTGCTAATGTTACGCTACATCTTTGTCTGGTGTCGCTATGATACTAGACATCTGGTACTTAAATATTCTTATATGTTTGATACACAGTATTGAGCACATCAAATAGTATAGTACTAAAATTTCAATTTGTTATTAAGCATTAATTTTTATGTGATATTTGGTTCTCTCAAACGGAAACAGATTTGAGTTCTTTCTTATTATAATCTAGAATTAGGCGAACTTTGAAGTGTTAATTGTTACTCATTCTAACGACAGCAGCTAACATCATTACCCTATAACTGACATCGTTCAATTGAAAGATAATTACTTCTTTTTTACTATATTTAAAAGGGATGGCTAAAAAATGGCGCCATAAGACATCATCCGCGGGCACTAGAATATATTTTCATCCAGAGGTAGCCATAAAAGTGTAAAGGTGTGCGATCACGTAGGTCTCAAGATCTTAGGGGCACTAAAAGTTTTTTCTTATATGTGTAATGTTAAAATTTTCAGAAAAATTTTAGTATTTCTTTTGTTAAGACATTATTGGGACACTATTTTTAAAAGGGTTTGTGAAAGTTATTAAGTTGAAAATTAGAATGTATTTTATTATTCCAAAATATACTCTAATAAAGTGATAATTAGCTTCTAGAAATATGAAAAGAATTATTATTACATGATTGTTACATTTCAAAGATTAGTTTTTGTTATTCTTTAGCTCAAGCTTGTTTCAATATGGAAATTGGAAATATTGAATGCATGAAGCTACCAGTTAGAAAGTTGACTAACGGATTAAAAAATGAAATTTCAGAAGTTTTAGAGGTGGTTTTGATGGGCTATCCCGATACTTATAATTTGCTTTTTGATGGTGCATAAAAAGATAAACATATTTAAATATGATGTTCTTAATGTGAAATAATGTTATTGAAGTATAGTTAATTAGAAAAAAAAATTAATTTTTTTCTAATATAGTCCTTAGTTAAATGAAATGAGCATCAATCCATATTGTCGCAAAGGGCAATCAAATTCTCAGGTTATGGTTCAAATTATGTCACAGTAATTAGATGTTCAGGTTTTGAGCAGGAGGTCATAGATTCTAACTACACCTGCCCCTCCCCTAATTTCCTCCCCTCCCTGATATCCCCTTGTATAAAAAAAAAAATAAATAAGTCTCAAGGTCGGCCCTATATCCATTGTTAATAAATGTGTATATTTTTTTGGGGTCTTTTGGTAAATATTTGTCTAACTTTAGTTTTTTCCAAAAATATTTGGTGAATGTTTTAAATTTCAAAAATATTATGTTACACAGGTAACAACTAACAGGGTACAATGCTTTTTTTTTTTCTCTTTAATAAATATTTTTTTTAACCCCCACCCCATCCCCCTAACCCACTCCCACCTGAACCCCACCCCAACTGGTTGGCCTGCCAACCGGCTAGCCAGATTTTGGCCGACTTCCAGTTGGTCATTGGCGGTCAACTGGTTGGCCGGAAGGATTTCGGTTGGCCGGCCGGTTGATCGGTAATTTTTTTTCTTTTTTTGCTTTTTTACTCCTTTTTTTGTTTCACTGTGTTCTTCATTTTCTCTCTTTTCGTTTTAATTATTTTTTCTTTTTAAATTCATATAGTATCAATTGTTTAACGTTTTAATTCATATAATAGATGATGTTATACTATTTTTTTTTTAAGAGATGTTATACTATTTTAATATAGGTCGTTATACAAATAACATAACATGCTAAACAAATAACATAGGTTATTTTACAAATAATATAGGTTGTTACACAGAAAAAACATAAATTGTTATATAAATAACATAAATTGTTTAATAACATATAGTGTTAAGCACATAACATAACTTGTTACACAAATAACAAAACGTGTTACGCAAATAACATTCCTTGTTACGTAAATAATGTAACTTACTTTGCACATAACATAGCTTGTTATATGATAAATAAAAAATAAATAAAGTAATCAAGTATTTTTGAAATTTAAAATATAACCAAGTATTTTTGGCGATATGTTTTAGAACTAAGTAAATGGTGCAATTTCCCCCTTTTTTTCTTTAACAATGAAGGTATACATTTTCAATTGGCCCGAAGCTGTCGAATTGGAAACAGAACCCAATAAGTTTAGTTCCATGGAAAGAAAGAAACCAGAAAATTCAACTTAATTATTAGGAGGTTTGAAATTTATGCTTCTATTTTTTAGGTCTTAAAGTACTTGAATTTAGACGGTTGATATTCAACAATTCTAAGATATCGATAATAATATGCATTTACTTGAACTAAATTGAAAACTGGTGATTCTAAATGCAAATTTTATTTTCTGTTAGAAGTTTTATTAGCTCTTTATTTCACACTAGAACTAGTTTTTGCTCGAATCTAGCTAGGGTATCAAAAATGTAACATATGTATGTGTATGTGAATCCGCTGAAGAGCAAATGACCCTTGAAGGACCAAAAGCTCCGTGTAAAGCCGATTATCAAGTGGGACTGCCTCTATATTAAGCGACCAAGTTCCGTACCATTCTTAACGAGTTATGCTATATGAACATAAAATTTGACGCAGAATATATTTAGTAGGATGTTATGTTTTCTTATATATCATATCACTTTTTGGTGGTACAATTAACATTAATCAATGGTAATTTACTTATCATTCTTCACCATTATCACATAGGATGCTACGAAATATGCATCTTTGATCTTCCCAAAAAGTTGAGAAACCTCTTGATTAAAGTAAAAGCCTTTTCTATCCTTGAGGGGGTCAAATAGCAAAGGAATATTAATCTACTTTCATGCAAAGTAGTTCTCTCTTTTTTAAGAACGTTCATGGAATTCGAAGTTCGGCCGGTTTTTGAGTACGTTCACAGCTGTCTGTCGGCCGTTGGTAACGGGTCTTGACCTTTTTTTATAGAATAGCACCTTTAATATTTACCACCGTTTGACATAACAATAATGGGACAACATAATAAACTCTTTAAAAGATATATATAAGTCCAGTTAAATATAGAAACGATCGTTTAATATCATGTAATAAAATTGTCGGTAGCGATATTACACGACATTACTCTACTGAAAACTACTCTAGCTAGTCTAGGTTTGCGAGTTTTAGCTTCATGCTTCAGTAGTTGAAAAAATGGAAGAGAACTGTAAATTTTCAAGTACAGTTCCATTGATATCGAGAACAATTTAGTTCATTCTTCCTTTCAATTCTTGTTCAACTCTTTAAAAAAAGAAAAATTATACTATTTTGCAAAGAACTTGTCTTTCCTTCCCCTCAATTATTTGTAATGTCAACATAAAAAGGTAATTATAAGTTGATTAATTATCTTACGATAAAAATGTCAGAACTAATTTTGACGTTAATTATTAAATTAAAATCTAGATAAATCTTTCCATGACATTTTCCATGTCCTTTTTCCTTAATTACACAACATTAACTTCATTACGCACTCAGTTTTATTCACGAGTTTGTATTGCATGTCTTTAGGTTTCTAACATTATCGGATATTGAATAATAATCGCATGCAAACAATTCAATGTTTTCACTTTCTTCTTTTTTGCACATACTGATCACAAATTTTAAAGGCCTATGTCATGTTAGTTTTGGATTTTCAGGTAATTCCCAGATTGATGGTCGTGACTCATGATGATATCTTTGAACGCACATGTGAGTTTTAATTTGTGAGTTCTTGATGGATCCTTTTTGCTACTTTCGCGTAATAAAATTTCTTTGCTAAAAGAACAACATTATTAAAAAGAATAGCTCAAAAGAGAAAAATATTCAGGAATTCTACTTCTAGCCAATCAAAAACCAACAAATGTATTCCCTTTCCAAAAAAAAAAAAAAAAAATTTAAAAAAAGAAAAGGTAGAAAAATAAAAAGACAAACATATGTATTCATAAGCGTTAATTTCACAAAAGGCCTCAACCTTTGAGCTAAGAATCAATTTTGTCTTCAACCTTTTTTAAGACTCTCCTGAGTCCCCAAACTTTTATAAATGTACACGATAAGTCTTTTTTTCACCCCCATTTTTGCTGTCGTTTCTGGCAGCGTTTTCGGGGGGTGAATCCCCTCCCATTTGTTGCCGTCGAAATTTTTGTTGCCTTTGCTGTTGTTTCCAGCAGTAGGGTGAGTGGGTGGGGTGGCGGGTGGATTTTTTATTTTTTTATTATTTTTAATATTTTTAAATGTTTTGTGTATAAATTAAAAAGTTAAAAATGTATAACAGTCATTTTCCATGAAAAATTAAGATAATAGTGTCAAAGGGACTTATTGTGCGCATTTATGAAAGGTTAGGGATCCACAAAAGTCTTAAATAAGGTTAGGGACGAAACCGATTCTTAACTCAAAGGTTGGAGGCTTTTTGTGGAATTAACCCTATTCAGTATTCAAGTGCACCAATTTTAACAATGAATTGGGTAGTAGAAATCCAAATATCCATTCTTGATTTTCTCAATAGAATGGAGTATGATACTTTTAAAACATCATAATTTTGTTTGTTCTTTTAATATGACTTATTATGATATTATGGATTTTTATGTAGCATCAAAATACCAAAAATTATGACAAATGTAAAATCGTTTTTTGTTGTTTTTTATTTTTTATTTTTTTTTGTTTTGAAGTACGATCATAATCTGTATTTTAACAGTATAAATGCACAAATAAAAGTCATACTAAAATACAATACAAAAAATCTATAATAAATAAAACAAATCTGATAGAAGGGAATCGAAACACCTTAACCTAATTTCTAACCAGACGGGTTAAATTTCATTGGCCATCTTAAACAAAACTCTAGTAACTCTCAATACTTATCCATCTGAAGTATTAAATCTCAACAGCTGTTGAGTAGTAAAAGTTTTCTCCAACAGAGCCGTGAGACAGTATCTCGTAGTCGTGGATGGTAGTGGTGGCGGTAAAATTTAGCGGTGTCGGAAGTATATGATATTATTGCTAGTTTTAGATCTGTGTGAAACATTAATAAAACGACAACAATTCCAATGGAATCTATTTGGACTATTTAGCTTGACTTGCGATTCCCCATGTGAATTCAACATATCTCCCCTTTTACGTATAATAACTATTTTCTTTCCTTTTTTCCCCCTTCTCTCTCTCTCTCTCTCTGTGCTCATCTTTTAAGCAGATTTAAAAAAAAAAAAAAAAGAAAAAACTTGTTTAAATGACACTTAATTGACGTCTATGCTTGAAGTATAATAATTAAAATATGTGAGTATATACTAGACTTCCCATTTCAAGTTAAGGTAGCTAGTTAAGAACCAAAACCGAACTACAAGTTTTGAGTATTTTTAACTCCAGAACCGTTCAATTGGAAGCATTGTTCCATTCGAACTATAGCTTGTGGATCCTTTAATCTCAAGTGTCAAATTATTGGGAAAATTTCATATATCTCTCATTACCCAATGAATCTCCATATATACACCATAAAAGCAACACAAAAATAGAAGAGAAACAACATATAAAGTAAAAGTTATATACAAAATATTTTGTATATAAATACAAAGAAAGTTCTCCATAATCATCCCCTTCATTCAATTGATTGATGACATGCATCATGAAACTCCTATAGATTCTACATTCGGCTCATGTCATGTTTGATTTGGATTTTTTAAAATTAATTCTCCCCCAAACTCTTTTTTAACATACTCATGTAATATTAAAATAATCTACACATCGTAACTTTACCTTAATTTTCAACTATATATTCGTTTAAAAAATTCAACGTTTCACAAAATTAACTTTCAAAAATCTAAATCAAGAAGAGTTCAATTTTGATCCAAAATCCAAATAGGAAATTAGATGTGTTGGTTTCTAAAGAGCCATAACACAAAGTCTGATAGTCAATGAAAAAAATATTAATGTCACGCGTCATGTGATTTGAGTACTGTTTATTGGCTGTCGGGTTTCGCACACAGAGCCCGACCTATTTCAATAGCCGAACACAATGAATGGTTGGAGCAAATAGTCAAATGAAAGCTGTGGGAAGTACTGTATTTGCGTAAGAAAGTAGAAAAGAAGAGTAAAAAATATTAACAATGCAATTTTTTTTTTTTTTTTTGGGGTATTGTATCTTTGGTTTGAGATCTCTGATGAGAAGATGCGGACAGAGACACAAGAGAAGAGGTCACAAAGTTTAGAAGCAGAGATTGGATTCCCTGAATGCATGTGAATTTTTTTCTAACTTTTTTCCTTTTGGTCCCCACTCACTTCTGACACCCCCTCGATGCCCGAGCACTTTGTATCCCACCACCCACCCCCCAAAAATCAATTTTCACAAATATGGGACTTCACAAATTTGTTTGTACTGTCCAATCTGGTTCAGCACTATATATCTTCGCTGACAAATATCTTTGTGCAAAACACAACTCTGCGTCTTAGTGTTAGTCTACATTTTGAGTACATCTCAATATCCAGAGCTGGTTCCTCTCCGACTCCAAAACCATACTTGTTGAGTAAGTGATGCCCAATTAACAAACTAAAATAGGTCATCATAATTTTCTAACCAAAGAAGGTCATCATAATTTTCTAACCAAAGAAGAGCTTTTCTCTCCCAAAGAAAAACTGACCACAACCACTACATCAATATGTTTAACTAAGCCCATGTTTACAAATTGATTCTATATTTAGAAATTAATTAAATCAACTATATCCACATATTTCATGAGACCCGCATGTACGATATAAATCTATAACAATCAACCTCATTCATTCTTTTTTATTTTTCATTGAAACTCATTAAAATGAGATTGTAAACATGAGCTAAATCTACTTTAGTAGATAAGTTACTGATTGTCATATCAGAGTATTCTTAACAGAGTAGTAATTCTTTGCTGATATTTTACAAGTTTTATAGTTTATCTCTGTAAAAGTGATATTTAAAAGACGTTTGGTGTCTTAACAGTAACAGACAACAATGTAGTCTCAAGATCAGCACATTGTTATGTCCTCTTTAAGTCATATTAACAATCGATATTACGTGACGTTAGTGTGCATGAACATTTTCATTGTGTTTCTTGCTAATGTTATGCTCATTGATTGCGTGCATCTCTCTTTTCAAGGATTTAGGACGCAATTTCTTGGGTTGCATAATGGAAGTGATAAAATAGTCAAGGCCCACTTGCCAACATTTATTTATTCACTGTTGGTTACACTAGCTATCATTTTAAAACTTATTTTTATTTATCAATCAGTTTAAACTTCAAATTTTAAACACATAGTAATACTATATCTAACTATATATTTAATATAATGTGAATTTTTATATCATTTTAATCGTTATCTTCACATGATATAATTAAATATTGACATCTATATAAAATTTGAATTTTAAATTAATTTATAAACCCACATTTTTATAATTGTTACCAAACAAAGTGTTAACTTTACCAATTGGTCACCCTAAATAGTAATCCCATTGCTTTTTAACACTGTTTTTCTCTATAAAATCCCCTCCAAACTAGAGCCAACAGATTGCCCCAATCTTCAACATTTTCAGCCATGGAAACCGCTCTCATTCTCCTGCTTCTTCTCTCCCTCCTCATTGCCCAATTCTCAGGTAACCCCTCTTCTTCCCTCTACATTCAGTTATTCCACACTGTGTCCTATGCTATACTCCTATATTCATTTAAATCTTGTCTTCAACAACCTGTTTACATATATAGATCGAGTTATCGAGTTATCTTATTGCTTGACACGTGCACAATTTTCATAAAAGTGGAGCTTTTTTTTTTTTAAATAATAATAAATGACTAACAATGAAGTGATGAACATATTTGTGTTGAATTCAATAGATGTATCAGCTACAACAATGACATTGTACAACAAATGTAGCCACCCCGTTTGGCCAGGGATCCAACCTAGTGCCGGCAAGCCACTTCTAGCGAAGGGTGGTTTCAAGCTGCCACCAAACAAGGCCTATACACTCCGGCTCCCGGCCGCATGGTCTGGCCGCATCTGGGGCCGCCACGGCTGCTCTTTTGATGCCTCCGGTCGCGGCCGGTGCGCTACTGGAGATTGTGGTGGTGCCCTGTTTTGCAATGGCATTGGTGGTGCCCCTCCGGCCACCCTGGCTGAGATTACACTTGGGAATGACCAGGATTTCTATGATGTCAGCCTTGTTGATGGCTACAATCTAGCGATTTCCATCACTCCCTTCAGAGGTTCAGGTATATGTGGATGGATCTGTTTAGAAATTTTAATCTTCGTAGCATTTGCCTTGAATAATGCTTTCTAACACCACTTGATTCTCGTCTAGCAAAAAAAAGCTTCCTAAATGTGACTTTAAAAGTGATTTATCGATTAATGATTCTTAGATGTTCTTGTAATTTCTTGATTAATGACACTTATATGACACCCATATGATTTTTGTAGCATCATTACCCATGATTGTATATAACATTTAAGTTGGGATATCTAATGATACTTGCAAAGTACCTAGACTATGATATCATTAATCATTATGCTTTGGTTTAATGAAAAATTTTAAATACTTGTAAATGAGAAACCTAAAAATTAGATGTACTCTTCTAACTAATTCATTAACTATACTCTGTATGTACTTGTTAATTTTTCATTAGCTTTGAATACCCAATTCAGTAATTTAGAGACTAGTGATTTGCGATGGATTTTCAGAAATAGCTGATGGGTTTTGAATGATGCAGGGAAATGTAGCTATGCGGGGTGCGTGAGCGACCTGAACGTGATGTGCCCGGTGGGGCTTCAAGTGCGGTCGCACGACAAGAAGAGAGTGGTGGCGTGCAAGAGCGCTTGTTCGGCGTTCAATTCACCGAGATATTGTTGCACGGGTAACTTTGGGAGCCCCCAATCTTGCAAGCCAACAGCGTACTCAAGGATTTTCAAGGCTGCTTGTCCAAAGGCTTACTCTTATGCCTACGATGATCCCACTAGCATTGCAACTTGCACTGGGGGAAGTTATTTGGTCACATTTTGTCCACACCATTAGGTTGGATAATAATCTTTTTAATTTAGGATTAATTTTAGTATTATGGGTACTTGTATACTGTATTATTATTATTTACGATCAATCTTAGAATTTCAAATGATGATTTCGGCTGCTAGTTGCTTGGTGGCAGTAAAGTTTACTTCTTTTCGTACAGTTGTTTTGATTGGACATGAGCGTTAAATTGTGCATCTAGCCACCATCGTCAACTCGCACGGCCCTACCGCCGGCTGGTTTGCATAGCCCAACGGCGGAATGGCCTCTATTCATATTTAAAAATAGAGAATCTTAACAAACCAATCTATCACACTGACCCACATATCTCTTGAGTTAGCTGTACAAACATAAATCTTTCACCATCTATTTTTATAAGAAAACCATTTGAAATGTATTATAGTCTCGTATATCACTGATTTGTCTATTGATTTAATAACTATTAATTTATAATTACAAATTTCAAGCTTCTATAAATCAACTACCATAAGTTGAATTAAACAGGTATTATGTTTGGCAACCATTTTTAATTGGAGTAAATTTTAAATGGATTTAAAATTTAAATTTTGTATAGATGTCATGTAGAGGTAATCAACTACCACATCAAATATGTGGCTTGATGGTGTGATGTCATGTAGTAAAAATTTGAAATTTAAATTGATTGATTAATGATTGTGAGTTTTAAATGGTAAACAAACAAAGTTCATTTTCTTTTTAGGGATGCTATTGCTTCCTTTCCCAAACTAGAGTGCTGTTTCATTTTCTAATCTAGGTATGGTAACATGGATACAGTCCCAAACCTAACTTTGAAAGGTGAAAAATAAGTGTAATGATAAATTTCCATATTAGTTTACCAAGTCGTTCAATAGTTATGTATTAACAAGAATGATAAAATTGTTAATTAAGACATTTAAATAATTTAAGTTTTAGATATTTTATAATTAAAATTGTTTATCGGTAAACCAACGGTGAAGTGTAGCAGTACTCGAAAAATAGACAGCCAATCAAACAATGGAAATACGGGAAGTGGTAGTTTATAAATAAAACTGTTTATAAATTGAGCTGTCAGACACGTTGTAGTAAATGGAGGATATACTCATACTACTTCCAAAATACCCTAAAGAACCTTTGCCCAAAAAAAAAAAAAAAATGAAGAACGCTGGGCAGAAAAACAAGCAAAAAAGGGGTAATTGGCGCAAAATATCCTTATTTTTCAACTCTTTTTTGCAAATCATCTCTACCTTCTATTTTTTGGCAATTCCATTCTCACATTTGCATTTTTTGGCGAAATTCGTCCTTACCGTCACCCACGGTTAATTCTCGCCGTTTGTCAACTACTATTTGTAATATTTTTTATATATATGTACTTATATTATATAAAGTCTAAATTAATGCATTAAGTTTTATTTTTTTGTATTTTCAAAAAATTAATGCATTCAAATCTAAATATGCCAATAAAATATTATCTAAGATTAAAGAAGAGAAATGACTTTTATTTTATTATATTGTTTTGCAGCGTTCAAAATTGAATACTAATGGACAGTATAGTTAAAAAAGTATAATAAACAAAATAATTAACAGTGTTACTGCCTAAATAAAATATATTCAAAAAAATTATCAGCGGCAGCGTTGTTAATTATTTTGCTTATTATACTTTTTTAACTATACATCTACTTAATACTCAATTTTGAACCCTACAAGACAATATAATAAAATAAAATTCACTTCTCTTGTTTAATCTTATCTAATATTTTATTAGTGTATTTAAATTTAAATGCATTAATTGAAAATACATAAAATAATAATTAATGCATCAATTTAGACTTTATATAATATAAATATATATAATATTACAAATAGTAGTTGACAAACAACGAGAATTAACAATAGGTGACGGTAGGGATGAATTCCACCAGAAAATGTAAAAGTGAGGGTGAAATTGCCAAAAAATAAAAAGCAGAGATGATTTTGTGCAAAAGAATTGAAAGGTAAGTACATTATGCGCTAATACCCACAAAAAAGTTTAAAAAGTGCAGAAAGCAGGGGAGATCCCAAGAGTTGTTGGAAGACCATGTGGATGTAAAGGGTAAAGCTTAAAGTAAGATGGTGGATCTCAATCCTCTTAATCCCAACATATACAAATCCGGTTTATGACACGTTCAGTATGTGATATTGTGGGTTCTTGTGGCACCTCCTATCACATATAAGGCACCATCGTATACAAATTTTCGTCATTTAATCCATTTTCTCTCTTATTTCACAACATATCTCGGAATTTATAAACACGTCCTTAGTCTACTAAAACTTTTTATTTCAAGATCTGATATATGTTCTTCAATATATTCTTCCCCATTAACTCAAAACTACGAGGAAGATTGTTTTCCTTAAATAAAAAATCATAAGAACAGAACAAAATCACAGCCGACCAAGGACATGCCTAAACATAAATCCATCTATCCAACCGCTATTCTGAATCGGAGAATATGGCAAAGAGGGGTCCCACATAGCGGATTTTCAAGAAAACACGCTAGAGTGGCAGTTCCTCAGGATTTTCGCGGCCTACTCTCCATGGTTCCGCTTTCCCATTCTGTTTAAAGTTTTTGTCGTTACAAGTAAAGACCGAAGCTTTTTGTCAGGTAAAGATTTCTGGGCTCCTAATCAAACTTCACTATGTATGAATTTTCTGGAAGTTATGTATTTTGAGATTTAAGATAAATCTCTCTGATGCTTGAGTTTCGATAAATGTTCTTTTATATTTTTCTTTTTGTTTAGATTCAGGGAGTAAGATCGTAGTGATTGTAAATTCTGCATTTTGTAAATTGAAATTTTTGGCTCCAAAAATCAATTTCCCCCTATAATTTGATGAACTGTTTTGGGCTACTTGGATTTAATGTAGTTAATTATCAGCTTCGTCTTACGAAGTTACTTTCATTAACTTCCGAAATTCATGTAATTTGAAGTAATAATTTTCAAGAACTTTGTTAAATTTTGAATGAATTGCCATTATAATTTGAGCAGAGAGAATGTTAATATTTAGGACAAGTCATTTCCTGTGGAAATTATGTTCTTTTAGATTTTTAGCATATTTAGGTAAAACAGAAATGGAAACGAATATGCAATTGTTCTTTTTATTCTAATGGAATGGTAACCTGCGATTTCTGATCCATTCAATCAAAATTGGATTGCACATATATATCTATACTGATGTTTTGCATACAATTTTTCATTTTTAGTCTATGTATTAACAGATTCTTTGGAATATATTATTTTTCATGTGCACCTCAAACCTAGTCCCTGTCTAATCAGAATTAATGAGTCGAGCATCTGAAAAAACATCACTGAGGCTTATGACCATTATATTGAGACAATGAAGAATACAAGGAACGACAAAACGTTAACTAGCGTAAAATGTTCTCTTTAACGAGAGAGAGAGAATGAGTGAGGTTGAATGATAGAGATTTGTGTAGTACAAGTAGGTCCTACAAAATATAAGATGTGATTTGTTTGACTGATGTTTATTTAAAAGCAGAAATTGTTTGCAAACAGAGGCAAAACTCGTACAAGTAAACAAAATTCTTTAACTTTTAAGCAGGATATATCAACTTAGATTTTGAATGATTTCAGATACTGCTGAAAAGGTTCCAAATCCTGATGCTACAGTGCCGACAACAATGACCAACATACATATTGAGACCTGTGAAAATCAGGAAAAAAATTGTAGAAATTAGTAAACAGAAAGTTTGATCAATGGCAAATAACCATAATTAGGTTTACCTGAAAGAGCTTTATTTTATCCCTCAAGATGCTGAGGTAACATGCACATGGAAGTATCAATGTCTAGAAAGAAAAAAATCGATACGAGGAATAACAATGTTAACTTATAACAACATTAGAAAACAACATTAAAGTATGCAAAGTGATTAGCCAACAGAAAATTAGAACACTTACAACAAGCATTGTCAGTAAAGATCCAATGAATGCCATCACCAGACCTGTATAAACAAGAAATGCCAAGCACAAATGGTGCCATGAAAAGGCTTCTTATGATCGGAACCTGCTAAAAGTTTATGCCATAGTCGAGAGACAGAAGTCCAGGGATTGGATGGCAAAAGCTTACCGAAGAAGGGGATACTGAGAGCGACGAGCAATGTAGACATTACAAGTGCAGTTCTTATCAGTATTGAATAGATATGAGACTTTTTGCTGTTTGATGGTATCAGTTCCTCCAGACTCATTGCCACTGGAGACATTGTTAAAGCATATGTACATCTGATTAAGGTATAAACTCCGGAAGTGTGGGAATTTTAAGCTGTTCTTTGTTTGCTTTCATCAGTAGAAAGTAAAATGCTCAACCGTTGTAATATTAGAGTTTAGAATCAGAAAAAGGATATTTTGTAAATGGATTTACAACCTGAAAAAGAACGAACAGAAAAGCATATGTTTGGTAAGCAGTACTGGAGACGACATGTAATTGTTAAATCAGATAGGTGAACTAGCAGTGAAAAGACAAGAATTTCTTGACTTACTGTAGTCCAAACAGCAATTTTAGATGCAACCAAATGCTGGGGCATGTTGAGGGTGAATTGCGATTGGGTCGATTCTCCAAACATGGTGTACCCCAATACAGCGACTCCGGTGTACAGCAGTGTGCAGATGACAAAACTGCATAGATTACTCACCGGGGTTTGAAAATAGCAGACAGGTAAACAACCTATGTACCAAACGTGTCCTTAGCGTTCGGCTTTACCTTGTTAGGAGGACCGCAGGATACTGGTGCGGTTTTCCCATTGAAGTATAGATATTGGGAAAAACAGCATGTCCCGAGTAGCAATAACCATAGAGACCAATAGAAACCGGAAGAGTCGAGAGGTTCAGCATCGTCCCATTAGTCTGAAAACCTACTCGGTCGACTAATCCAACCCAAAACAAGCAAGCCACCACTAAAACGGATGCAATGACTCCTCCAGCTGAAAATATCGAGATAACATATCAAATAGTGTTTGATATACAGTACTAGATTATTTTATGATACTCAGATAGACTCACCAGATATATAGCTAAGAATACTTAGGTCACGCAACCAAACGGTAGGAAGAATGGCCAGAGCAGTCATCAATGCGAAAAGTTCGTGAGGGTTCAAATCAAATCCTCCAAAGCTTAAATTTGCATTTGGAAATAACGAAGACAAATTATCGCTTTCCAAAATAATGAATTCAATGCAACAAGCCTGTAACAGATTCAAAAAGCAAAGGGGAAAGACATTAATTCGAGAAATAGGATAATGAGTTCCAAGGAGTTCTCCTTATCGTGATGAAAACAGAGTATCGAAGAAGACTTACATATAACTCGACATATAAAATTATCTGCGTAAACAAAAGAGGGCAGAACAGAACACGTTAGCGAATAGTTAACGCAAAAATTGACACTTGACAGAGTTGAAGTGTAGATACTTACTGATATTGCTATACGGCCAACACGACCAAAGGCAGCCTGGCCAATGTCTGGATAAGTTTCGAGCCCAGGTTGGCTGTCCAGGCAGTACCGTAAGAGGATTCCGGTATAGTAAGAAAGCACAGCGAAAATCAACAATACAGAAAGCCCGAGCCACCCTCCTTCTTTGACAGCATACGGAGTAGAAAGAACTCCTACTCCGCATAGAACATTCATTCCTGTATAAAAGCATCATATGCTCAAACTTGGACAGTTTGTTTAGTATTGTAGACTAGACAATACTAAACAGTACTTTAGCACTCGATTTTGTCCAAAACTTGGTACCAAACAAGGTAAAAAGATGTCTATTACTATCACCAGATAAAATAACATACCATTTAATACTGCTTGGCCAAATGAGCTCTGGCGAGAAACTGGAAGTTCATGTGAGACCTTGGATTCTTCCTCCTCAAGACTCGCTTTCTTTATCCCCGTCTTCTTTGATGGTATAGGTGGCAACAGAGAATGCGAGCTACGCCTTTGTGGTGGCACTTTATCATCCTCGACATCAGATAACAGCGGTTTACCTAAAGAAGGTAATATCTCCGGAGTCTGTCTCCTTGTAAGAGACGAGGATAGGTATGAGCTTCGTGGCAAAGATGGCGTCCCAAGAAAGTTGAGACTCGGTGATGGAACGCTACTGTATAGATCAATTGATTGCCTGCAACAAGTAGTTTTTTAACAGATTTTTATTATTTTCAATAATCATGAAAATATGGACCAAAACAGAACAAGAAACTACACTATCACCCTTCAGTCCTATATTCTAAACACAATAAATGAGAAAAGGAACGAAAGCCCATGGACGGTACAAAATTTCCGGTACTTCACAAGTACATAATCTTCAGTACTCCAGACAAATGGAAGCATTGATGTTTACACATACGGGGGCTCGACTAATTGATTAATCTGAACCTTTTTGTGCAAGTGTCATGTACTTCATTAGACTGGAGTACCGGGATTTTTTCTCGTGAACTGATCCCAATCCACCGTCCTAAATATTATCAAGATTCATGTCATGGCTACCCTTTTCTGCACATACCTGTAACTTTGAGGCCAAGAGGTATTGCATGAACTGGGCTTGCTATGCTGGCTACTCTTATTATCAATGGAATAATTGGACGAATCAGAATCATTCCCGTCTTCCCGATTATTATCTCCAACTGCAACATATGTCTTCTCCTGATCATCCTCTTCCTCACTCTCTATGTACAGGCTATGTTCTGATGACACTGAATTCTTCATCTGCTCCTTCTTCTGAACTCCAAGACACCAGGAAAGCTCAAGAGCTTGCTGCAGACAGAAAATCCTAAATAAACTGAGAAAAATCAGCATGCAAACATAAGTAAAATTCAACCAAAGGTTGTCTGAAAAGATGGCCTATGAATTGTGCCTATATTATAGCACGTGGACAACCGGCAAGAATCTATTTTTCTATTAACTTTGACAGATTTCTTTTCAAAGAATACATGAATTTCAAGTGTCAGTTTGGAACACTTCATATTTGTACGTCACTGCATATACAGCCCAGATACAGAGAGAGTGAGAGGGACATAAATTACTTTTGGATTCCAAGATTAAGACAAGAATCTGGTATTCCTTGAATGGAATTTGCCCAGAAAAGTCTGATCCTCAGACATAAATCTTGGATCTTAAAAGATTCACAAAAGGATTCACCTTCTCAACTGATCATAAAAGTACACAAAGAAAGACGAATGATGTATACTAGCACGACCCCGCAACATTTAAAATAAATAAATATATATGAGTTGGTTATCAGGGTATTGAAAACTTTCTATAACTTTTAGGAGTTCCATGTGGGTGTATGGATGCACTTCACGTGACATGAGGACGTCATGGAAGTGTCATATACCTAGTAATCGGGATACTATAGTTGGACTATAGATCGTCACCTGCTTTAAAACACAGGGTGCATGTTGAAGACAACATGGAAGTGTATGGAAAATGATGTACAATTTAATTTTCATACCAGATTTGAATTGACAGAATCCGTTTGTGTTTCGACTGATCATGTAATTCTGGTCCTCTAGCTTTTCATTTGTTTAAGGATCAAATTGACAGAATCCGTTTGGACGGTGGAGACCTAAACAACAAAGAGGTACAAAGTTTGCCACAAGCTGAAAAAAAGGGGGTTCATTAAATTCAAGCGAGCAAATTAAATTTTGATATAACTTTCGAGACCAATAATTTTATTTGGCTTAAAAGGTTAATAAAAATAGTGACAAAAGACATATAAATTTACCTCATTATCCATACTAATATTTTCTCTATCGCGTGTTGGTGTGTAGGGATAATAAAGTAATTTTAAACGCCTTCGTCAATATTTTTGTTTTCTCATTTGACTAAATAACGTGATTCCAGCCAATATTTTTGTTTTCTCATTTGTCTAAATAACGCGATTCCAGCCGAGATTGACATTCCCGGCCGAGCCCGGGTCAAATTTCAGAAGTTTAGCATTTCAGTTGGCCGAAAGATCATTGACCCATCTATCCCATTAGGGTTTTATCAAATTATTATTGCTTCCAAGAGACAGATCTATTAATTATATTATTATATATATAAAAACTTTGTGCTAATTAATTATTAATAACATGATGAAATTAATTATAATTATGTCCATGGGCCATAGCAATATAGTATGAATTTTTGTCACTAGCAAAGCAACTTGGACATGCATTTGCATATACATGTTGGATAAAGACATAGCTAGCCATAGTCTATGATAGGGAAATGATGTAATCTCAAACGTCTTGCATTATAAATAGTGTTAGACACATGTGTAGTGTGCATTTGGACAAACTACATTATTTTTGCCACCTATATATATCGACTCGCTGCCAACTAATTTGACGTGCTGAAATATACATTACACGTGCATTTGACACCACACATATGATGCCAGAGATTTTGAGATTATATCATTTTCCGTATATGACACCATCCTTTTCATATCCCAATGCCCAACATGAAAATTATGGTCAAAATATTAAATGACTAGATCTAGGGTAATCTCATTGGAGACAATATTAAAGTAAATGAGAGCTCGATTGCACATGAGGGTGTATAAGGTTTGGTTTCATGATGACATGGATATCGAGAAGTAATGAGTATCTTTTAAATAGAATTGTCAATTTTAGGCTCCAATGTCAAATTTCTTGTTATGTCGGGACTTGAATATAGTTATTAACACAAAATGCTCGAAATGGATAGAACAATTAACTAATATAGTATTTAATTATGGCATTTTTTTGTCGATGACAACACATTTTGTTTCTGAAGTATTAGATCAACTACGTGTTTCAATCGGAATATACACGTCAAGTCTTGAAAGCAAAATCTAAAATGATAGCATCAAAATTACTTACAATTGGGAGAAGAATATTGTTGAAAGATTGATAAGATTAAGTTGTCTAGGAGCATAATCATATAATTCATGGAATTAGTATAAACAAACAATTAGTTTGATAAAAACTTTTTCTTTTTTCTTTGTGGAAAATAATTAGTTTTTGATAATGACCGAGTCATCAACATATTATTTCAAGAACTAAAAATTGAAACGTGGAATTTCAAGTACATATATATCTTAATCTATAGAAAAATAAATTTTAATTTATTGCACTTGAGAATATTCTTTCCATTCAATTATTGGGATAGATGACACGAGAGTTCGATGCATTTAGTTCACATGCTAGTAGAATAGGGTTCACGTTAGATACAAATGCTATATAGACCCACAAATAAAATAAAAGAAACCAAATCTGAAATGGATTAATTTACTTGTACTTATGAATGTTCAGATGCGTTTACAGAAAGAGTGTGAAATTACAATTTCAGCCCGTATTGTATACTAAAATAAAGAGAAAATATATGGATAAAATTCTAATTTTACTTCCTATTTATAAACCTATTTGTACATCCATCTGTACATATAGAATTATATATCTGAAACAAATAATTTAAATAGAGGAAAATTATAGAATAGTGTATAATTGAAATGATATGTAACGTGGTTCCAATTGTATTGCAGTGGTAAGAGACCCGAGTTTGAACAATTAGAATCCCGCAAAATGCTTTAGTAGTAACAATGTTTGAGTGAAGGGTTAGAACGTTTTATTTTTCTGTCCAGCTTATGGATTGCAAGGTAGCTGGTCTTGTCACACGCCAAAGGGGCTTTTGTTAAGAGATGACTTCAACATTGAGTAAAGTTTGTAATGTGTGTGTGTGTATATATATATATATAACTTTTAAAAATAGAACTCCAAACATTTGAAATAGTTTCCTCCCTGTTCAGCTGGTTGCCTGCTGATTTCTAGGTAGGGTAGCTTCAAGCCCCATTTTTACTATTATTATTATTATTATTATTATTATTATTATTATCATTATTATTATTTTACAAGAAATTTTGGTCCAATTCTGCTCCATATGGGGCAATTATTTTTGTCATCTCTAAGGCTCTAACCAAATGATTCTTCGAAGGAGATAGAACACATTATTATATATCAGGGATGGATTAATTTTTCTTTTACCAATTACGTTGTGTTTGCTTTTTTTTTTTTTTTAAATTAAAGTTAGGATTCGACTACTAAAAAAGGATTATTAGCTTAATTTAGCTGGTGCCACATTGACGCATGCACCTCAGTGCTTGGAGAAGTCAACTTTCGATTTCAGTTATATTTAATTAAGTTCATAATTACGTATTACACTTATCCAAAAGCACTTCTTGTCACAAAAAAAAATTAAAGAGGCACTTAATCACTGTCAAAGTGACTAAGATCACTATATTAGTGGAATATAATTTAATTAATTAAATGCTTAATAATTCTATTTAGGAATCTTTCATTATGAATCTTTAGATTCTGCCATAATTGATGATATGTTTCACATAATAATCACAATGAATTTATTATTCATGTAATGAAATACACGTGTATACCATAGTTTGCAGTTCAAGTTTAACCAATTAATCTTTTAGTCTTCATCAAATATTAAATCAACCAAAACGAAAGCCCTCTCACTCCATGTTTAATATATATTTTTATTTTTATTTTACTAAACTAATAATGTATAATAATGGTCATTTCATTTTTATTATTTTTTGTTTTTTATGTTTTAACGGGTAAAATAACATTTCTGATCTAAAAGAATATAACGTGCTAGAGTCTTTTAGGTTAAAGATTAATGTGCTAGATATATCAAGGTTAAATAATCCGAAAGATAAAATGGTTGAAAAAATTACATTTAGCAACCAATTATAGTAGAGTTTCAATATAGTTAGTTCATGTTCATTGACACACTCTCAAAGATTATCTACTTATGAGTGTGTCATATAATTAATTATTATTTGAGAATTGATTTTGTGAAAAAATTTAAAAAATTTTTTTTGAGATCGGAAGAGCACACGGGATAATATGTATAGCTAAAAAGTAAGGCAACAAAGATTATTTTAATAGAAAATATATGGTTAAAAGTAAATTTGAAGAAGAACTGATTTTCAAAAATCCAAATCAAACAAGTTTGAACACAGTATATCCATACAATGCTAGGGGAAACCCCTGAAAATTGGTGATGGAAAACCCCAAATGAATGCCTAAATTTAGCTCCTCAGGGTTTTTCACCCTCACTTTTCCCTTTTACATTTTCCCCATTCATTTCTCTATATTGAAAGTGCTCTAATATTTACAAGTTTGGGTGGGCTACACTTTAGTTCAAGGTACATGCCATGAGTAGTGCCACCGTTAAGAGGTGTTTAATCTACGGGTAGCTGTACCACATAATCTGATTATAATGGATTTCAATTATAATTGATTGTCAAACATATGAGAAAGTAATATTGGTTGTTTCCAATATTTATATTTTCTAAGCGTGGGTGGGCTACGCCCAGGCCACTTCAAGGAGCAGGCCGAGAGATGGGTCCAGCATGCGTACTGCCATAATGTGGGCTAAGCTTTAAGAGTTTGGCAGACTTAAAACGTCCTGACTTACTTGATTTCTATAAATTATTCTCGTTCAGTGTTTTGAAATGCACAATGTATGATAATATGCTGTTAGGAAATCAACCTATAAAATTTTCTAAATTAAACTCAATACATTTTTTCTTTTTTCTCAATTACAATGTGTATTTTGGTAGTACAGCTACGTACAAATATAAGTCTTACCAAAAAATAGCAAAATGAAATTTACAATAAGTATAAATAAATCTATATTACAAACCCCCATATACAAGAATTAAACATCGGACATTCAAACCCCCAAGCCTCAATTTACCCTTCTAACCAAACAAGTTAGACCTCATTGGTAATTAACATTTGCCTTCAATGTTAAGTATGTAAAATGAATAGGAGAAATAAAAATATAAAAAGATAACAACACAAGATTTACATGGAAATCCCCTCCCCCAAAACCCCAAAAAAGGAGAAAAACCACGGGCAGTCAAAAATAGAGATTTTTCACTGTATGAAAAATTTTATAGAACTTTCACTCACACCATACCCTAACACAAACCCAAGAACACGATAAGTTTTACCACATTAAAAAAGAATGTTAGACTTAGAACACTGAACATTACCATTTAAATTAGAATGCTAGGCTGAGATTTTTTCTATACATCTTGCGGTACGTTTTACAATGGCCAAATATCTCTATATATAGAGTTTGCATCTTAAACTGTCGCAGACAAGTCGTACTTGGTTGTTGCAACTTGTATCAAACTTCAAGTTTGATTTTGAATCATTCTCCTTCATTAACAACTCATAATTAGTTGTTGCTATTCAGTAGTGGATTTAAGAATTTAATTTACATGGGCTGTAACACAAAAAAATTACAAATTTAATAGGGCTAAAATGAATTTTTTTTTTTTAATTTTTCTAAATAAAATTTGGAAAATTTTGGGCCGACACGGCCGAGACTAGATCCGCCCCTGTTGCCATCTAGGACTTCGAATCCAAGTTTTAGTTGCCAAGAGTTCAAATCGAATTCTTCCTCCAACTTTCAAAATGATAATCCTTTGAAACTTCAACAGCTCAATTTTAGGCGATTGTTTTGAGCCCGTTCTTAATGTATGCTAGGCGGGTTATTAAAATCTTAATTCAAACCATTCCCTACGATTCAACGATTCTAAAATCAGCAAACGATCCAGATCGGCCATGGAATCGGCCAAAAAACCTAGTTCACTAAAGTAGCTCGGCCAAAGAGTCGTGTCATAGGTGGCCCTGAGGGTATGCAGGTAGTACGATAGCACAAGGTCTCCATCATTCAAGGGGTATCAAAAATTTTTTTTATTATATAGGTGTGACGTTAAAATTTTTGAAAAGCTTTGAGAATGTCAATTGTTAAAAAATATGTATTATTGTGACACCAATTTTTAAAAAAGTTTAATGAAAATTATTGGGTTAAGAATTAAAATGTGTTTTATTATTTTAAAAATTAAACAAGGCCTACTTTTGAAATTTAAATTTACCGTTAACCATCAAAGGGCAACCAAAAAAAAATGATAAACTAATCATATCATTAAACCAACAAGTTAATAAGAAAGTGGGCACTATAACGAAAATGATCATTTTTAATGTGAAATACTATGATTAGAATAAGATTTATTTTTTAAATCTAATATAGCCCTTATTTAATTGAAGAGGAACCATTTTATATTATCGCACATGACACTAAAATTCTCAGGGCAAGCCTGAATTGTGTGCTTTTTAAACAAGAAGACATTCAAAAAAAACTTTGGCAAAAGATATATATAGCAAGCATGGGTCACATTACCTGTTTGTCACTCATTTTGGCATCTAATTTGATGGGCAACGTAGTTAAATCCATGAGGAAACTAGATTATGGCACATGAGGAAACTGGATTAAAGACTATAGCACATGAGGAAACTGGATTAGAAATGATCTAGCATGTGCTGTAATAGTATCAGACAGTGATGTGGAATAACATCAGCCATCATGCGAGTAGGGCCGACCTAGTAATGAGGCTAGTGAGGCCGGCCCATCAGGTCTAAAAAATAATAAGGCCTATAAGTAAATATCATACCCAACCCAACTAACTAAAAATGCCTTTATTTTATTTTATTTTTTTTGTAATTCAAAGCCCATAGGCCAAACAAAAAGGGCCCAAGAAGTTGGCCTTCATAGATCCAACCCAAAAAAAAAAAAAAATTAGAAAACAGATTTTCATTTCTGCCGAAACAGAACAGAGGCCCGAACTTAGCAGAACAGCAGAAAATGAAAGCCGAATAAGTGGTCCAGACCAATAGCAACCGGCGTTCTCCGGCCGGCAGGCGTTCTCATTTCTCCAGTAGCTGCCACAGCTCCACGCCTCTCCATTAATCGATCAGGTAAGCTACTAAGCTTCCAAAATTCATAGCTAATCATTCATAACCCTAAATCCTAATTCCTAAATTTGTAATTACTAAATTGTAATTTAGTGATTCTAGTTGCATTTTCTCTATACTCTAGTCTCTACTCTCTAGTCTAACAAATTTCAATTTCAATTTTTCTTGTTCTGATTTCTAGCTTTTGCTTATCTGCTAGATTGCTAGTCTGCTACAGTGCTATCTCCCTCCGCCAATCGAGTTGACAACTAGTGAACATTAACAAGGGTCGAAAGGTTAAAGCCTAAAGGTAAGTGATGGATAAATTTTTTTTTTTAAAGGTTTGAACTTTGAATTTGAAGTTATGCACTAGGTTGTAGGCATTAACTAGTTTCAACTGGAATTGGATGTTAAATGTTTTTATTGATAAGAGAATCTAAGATTAAACTTTGCTAGAATATTAAATGATTATTGACTAGTCTTTGTAAAGTTGATGATGATGTGTTAAATATCAATATTCAATGACTTGAGAGAGTTGTGGATTGTGATTGTTGATATTGCTTATTTGTCTTTTATTGGTACTTGTAGGACAATTGAATTAATAGTTAAATCCCATGCGTCTAAAATATGAATCCGGGTATCAAAAAAGGAAAAAGAAAGAAAAAGAAATGGCTTTAATACAAAGTCAAGCGAGAGATCTTGATAAATATTTTTGCAGGAAAATAAAAGAGACAGAGACACAAGAAAATGTGGAGAATGTAGTGAATGAGTCAACTGATCTAAATATAAATCGGCCGGTTGAGAATGTAGAAACAAATGTAAATGAGGCAGAAGGGAAAGAGGAAGAGGAAGAAGTGATAGTAATAATATTTTGGAATATGTTTCTTTTTGTATTTAACGTATGGTATATTATTGTGCTTTTACATTTTATATATGTTATATTTAATGGTAAAAGTTTCTTTTTTTTTTGGAGTATATTTTATTGAGGTCATCTAGGGCCCTAGAAATCACAGGGCCGGCCCTGGATGTTAACACATCATTACCCTTACACATCATATTAGTTGTTGATATTATGAAATACTATCTATCTAGTGCTGTAAAGATATCATGTATTGCCATCTATAGTGGTACGTTGGAG
>CAVNYN010234449.1:0-27764 GCA_963692815.1 Nyctanthes arbor-tristis
CTAGATTTGATTTTAATGTTTTATTGTTCTATTTTCCTTTGCAGAAATTTTGAGTAGAATATACATGCTTTTATGTTAGGTGATTAATTGATTCATATTTTTTAGGTTAGCTTTGTGTTTGTAAATTGCAATAAATGTGGGATTGCAATGTGCAAGAGAATGATGACAAACTTGGGCTTGGAGGTTTATGGCTGGTGCACACTATTTTTTTTTTTTTTTTAAATTGGCTGTAGATTTTTTTTTATAAACTATAATTGATATATAGGGGCGACATGTCGCCTCTATAGATTGAATTATAGGGACGATAAAGTCATTTCTATAGGCTGTTCGCTCCTATAGAACTATTGCAGCGGTCCTGTAGGAACGACCTAGAGATCTCAGGTTCGATTTCCCTATATGTGGGATTTTCTACATTTAATTGTAATGTGTATTACTACTCTGTGTGCTTGTATTGTTAATTTTCATAGCGCTGTGTTTTCAGTAGGATAAATATCTATGCACATTTGTATTGCTATGATACAGATTTGTAATTGTACTTTAAAAAAATAATAATATATCATCTCACCCTGTAATTAAACTTCAAATTCACAAATAGCAACTAGTATCTTGAAAATGTTCAAATATTAGACTTTTTTTTTTTAAAGTAAATATTAGACTTTTGGTACTTGACATTCTTAATTCCAGTATCCTATAATAATTGATTAAGATAAAACATAAAATGTTGACTCAAGCTCTGCACCACACTTAACTACATATTTTTTAGGACATTGCTACATGCATAGATAAGTTTACGGATGGGCTATATAGATAATGATAAAGTTATAATTTTAATTCTTTAATTTTTCTTTTTTCTGAAAAGTAGGTTACTTGGAACTTAATTAGAGTATATCCTGTCTACTTACTTAAACTATTTTTTCAGTATTAACAAAATATAATCTATGTAGAATTATTAATTAAACCTTAGCACTAGAGTTCCGTGTCGGCCCAAAAAAAATGAAATTTTATATAGAAATTTTCTAAAAAATTTTATTTTAGCCCATGTCGATTGTTATTTTTCATATTATAACCCATGTCATTAAAAATCCTAGATATGTCCCTGGAAAACACGCAGACCTAAAAATCCTAGATCTGTCCTGGAAAACCCGCGGGCACCCTTGTTAGGAGACACAAATCCACTATCACGTGAAGGTTTAGTACAAAGAAAAAGAGACTATGTGATTTGGCAAAATATACTTAAGCATGCAAAGAGAAATTATAAAAGAACTTCCTTCTTTTTGGCCTTTTATCATGCTATGAAGACAACTCCTGTGTCACGCCCTCGTTAATTTTACAATATTTCTGAATACCTTATATTAATTTATAAGTACCATAGCGGAAGCTTCAAATCGAACTACGGGGATGGGACGTACAAAATAATCCAATTGACCTTATCTTATAGAGTTTCACATATAAAGCTAATTATATAAGCTAACAAGTTGTGAAAATTTTAAGAAAACGTTAAAGCTAGGTTTCTCAATAAAATGTAAAAATACAAGAAAATATATTAATAAATATATTTCATTGATTACCAATATACGCCGAATATTAGAGAACTTTTACAGTGAAAAGTAGGATTTAAATAAATATAAAGATTATAGCTTCCTATTATCTTATATGTTATAAGATGTAAAAATATATATATTATAGAGGTGGGCATAAAAGTATTAAATTCATAGTAGCTTTAAAGACAGGTTTACACTACATGCACAATTCTATTCCCGTTCGCGAGCACGATCCAACTCTTGGCTTGTCTTACTTTTCAAATGTTATAGATTCAATCATCTACAAAAATTGTAGTAAAAAAGGTAATAAGTACAAAGTATTCAGTGAGTAACAAAACCCTTTGATTCACCTTTTATTTGAAAGATTTATTTTCTAGAAAGTCATTTAATGCACAAAACTTTTCAATGTATGGATGGGCCATATCACTAGTTAAACAACTACCTGTGGTCCACGCAAGAATTATATTAATTCAATCATGGCCATGTACAATCAAGTAGATCCACAATGAACCCCGGTTGACTCTTACTGAAGTTTCCATTCAAAGCAGACACCACACTAATTATCCCTATCTTCCGAGATCATTGAATAGGTCATATGCCTTTGAGGACTCATATGCCTTTTTTATAATACTTAAACTTAAATTGTTTTTAACAAATTTTGAGTTCTACCAATCAAATTGCGATAAGTGGCGCAACGTGACACCGTACACTTGGCGAAAAATTGCTCTAGCAGTCCTTACACTTTGAATTATCTTATGATTAAGTCATAAGGTTTTAATTCTCGTTACTTAAGACCTCTCACTTATTAGCGTTTTATAATTAGGTTATCAACTTTCAAAATGTTAACTTTATCACATTCTTTACCTGTAGGCTTCCTTGAGTCACACTTCTTTAAATTCTTGTGACATTTCAAATGGTTAATTGATCATCATCTAAATAACATTTACATTATTAATAGTAAATTTATGTGGTTATACAATAATTATCAATACATTCTCAATAATCATATTCTAATTCCAATTCATTGTCTAAGTATCAATCGTATAATCATATTTATTTGTGTAATAATCTTGCAATCCAATGTCATCACGTTGTTATATTATAATTCTTGACAGTTTTGTAACCATACAAGTACAATCACATTATCATAATTCAATTTTCATCATTCAATTGAATGGTAACTTGTCTTAAAATTTTACGGGATGTTATATCCTGTGACTCATTCTCTTGATTTCGATTGCGTTTTTCCCGAAATGTACATCAAGTTGCAGAGTTCTCCCAAACTTCATAACGCAAGCTTAAACTCCTAAATCCTTCAATGATCTATAGATGACCCGGTCGGTACATGTGTTGGTTGCCTACACGACCAATATATATATTGGTCGTACGTTTTCTTATCTTGTGTGGAACTTCGATGATCTCCACATGAGAATAATTGCTTACATGTAGTAGTTTTTAACCCTACAAGTCAAGGGATAGAACAAAATTAATATATATATATATATATGTTAACCCTGAAATAAGAAAAGGTAAGTCTTCATTTGTATTCTAAATCAATGCAAACTTTTCTTGCAAGGCATTTTAGTATGAGCAATTCTAGGGAGACATGTAGAAATGATATTAGTAGGTGATATTTTTATGTAGCACACATTTATTAGGTGATGATTACATGACTACTTTTTCATCATTTAATACAAGTATATCACATAAGAATGTCACCTAATAATGTCTATTTTTCATGTCTCCCTAAAATTTTTGTTTTAATATGCATACAATTCTAAATCCTGGGCGAATATAGTAATTAAGTAAAATCCTAATCAAACTAGGTAAGAGTATATATGCATATTTTGTGTAATTCTTGGCTTTAAAGAAAATATCCACCTAACACATATTTTCTTTTCAACCAAGAAACTAAATTTGCATGCTCACAATAATATAACACGTATGCACTTCATGTAAACAATTCGAAACTTACTTTTGACACATAGGAAAAACTAGAAAATGCCAATATTACAAAGTTTTATACTAACATTTCTTTAAGTTCACAACATAGGAGTGAACTTGTGCAATTTCGCGTTCTTTATGTAAAGCCATTTGTAAACTTATTTGTGTGGACTTATCTTAAGTTTTATGTAGCAATATGTTATCATGCGTAGATACAAGATCAAAACAAGAATGAATCAATAACACTAAAGAAGAAAAACAAACTAAGATTTTGTCCATTATATTATGATATAAAATAATGTTATGTAACACCACTAGTACTTGACACCAATATGCATGCATGATATCATGTGATTAGGTAATATACACACACATGGCAGTATGTCACCAATATATTAATGCTGCCTTAGTTGATATACACACACATATATTGCAAAATTCGAGCAAGAACTTATTCAAACTAGAGTGATTTTATTTAATACTTTAATTCAATCAGTCATGCTAAAATTGAACTAATATATATATATATATATATTTTAAACACAAATGTGCCTCTTAACAGAAATCGTAGACAAAAGCCCTTGGATCCACTTGTTTTATAATAGAATCTGTGTAAAATCAACACTTATTTTTAACAAGAATTATTTTCTTTTCTTTTCTTATTATTATTATTATTTTTTTTAATTTTTTGGGAGAAAGACCGGGGAAGAATTTCAATGTGGAGTTCATTCCTCCACCTAGGCTCTATTGGTGGGGCTTTAACACAAAAAAAAAAAAGGAAAAAAGAAAGAAGAAGAAGTATTTTTTTCTTTTTTAAACAAAAATCACTTCTTATTTTAAAGATTTGGATTTAGTTTGTACTTGAGTATGAGATGGAAAAACCAAGAGATTTGCTACTCGAAAAAATAAAAAACAATCGGCCTCGACAAAAACAAAAAGTAAAAAAATAATTGTTTGTAAGATCCATAACCTTATTCAAAACTTTTACCAGAGAGGTAACATCTTTCAGAGACACTTTTACAATCGATCGTAACTATGAGGGAGGAGTTGAATGTTGTTTCCAACATAATCATCAATCAGTTACAATAAATGAAAAAGGTACATTCACTCACGATAGAACCACAATTATAACACCTAAGCAGTCAGATTATAGGTGCACAGCCAAACGTCTGACATCATTATGCCATCAGATGTCTATGCATGTCAAATACCTATCATTTAGCACACATCTTGCATGCCACATAAGCGTCTGATGACATAACTCCGGCATACTTCTAGCGGTAGAACACAGGCAACCATTTTCATTAAACTACTCGGACAAAGAGCCAATGGAATTTCTGCTATACTTAAATGGTTTAGAAAAGGATAAAACAGTTATTATGAAACAACCAATGTATATGTTTTTCTAGCTAGGCGAGGAAAAATAGTTTCTATCTATGTAAGTTGTCTAATAATTTTCTGTCACATATGCGTATTGCGGGATAGCCCCATTAGACATACGGTAGGAGATCGGAGCTACCATCGTCATAGTATCTTGCTAAATTTAAATAGAAAATACATATAACTTTTGTCTAATAAATATCACGAGTCATTTCCTTAACAACTTAACGTTAATGGTCATTTGTGTAAATAAATTTTTATTTTATTGGATTTAAGCGTAAATAAAATAATCAGTAGCCAACTAACGGAATTGGTCAAAATTAGGCGGAGGGGCCATCCTTACTATTAAATAATTGTTCTGGGTATCTAGCGCCTATATTAAAGCTTATGGGCCATTTCCACAGTAGCATTAAACATTAGGGGCCACTTGTGTAATTATATCATTGTGTACCACGGTATCTACAGAGTTTGGGTTTCGATTAAAGTACAAAGTTCGCTTAACATCTCTTTTCTGTGGGCTTAGCATTACCAACAGGTCGGTATAGATCTTACTGGAGTCTTGTGTTTCAGTCTACCATGGGCCTATTATGCAGCTGACCTTTTTTGGTTTTCTAGCTTCATATAAGAGCTCGGTCCCACTTTATAGAAAAACGGCGATTATAAACAGTAGATTTTAGGCACGAAATGCTAATATCGTAATGGTATCAAGCAGTGATATAACATAATATTGACCACTGATGTGAACACATCACGACTCTTTGTAAATAACATCAATGGTTAGTATTATATTAGATCTATGTTTAATGTCCTAAGAACACCAAACATCTTGTAGGTTATTTAGATAAAAACCACTTTTCATAATAGGGTTTTGAAAAAAAAAACCATTAATTGGAAAATAATTGTAAAAATGCCATTTTGTATTGTAAAACTACTCTAAACCAATTTTAATTAAAATTCAATTCTTTATTAATTTTATTAGTATTAATTATTATTTTTTATAATTATAATTATAATAATAATTAAAAGTAACAATTCTTCCACTAAAAAAATTGTCATATTCATTGTACCAGCCGAGACACTCATCGCCACTGCTTTCAACTCGGACCACCAACAATCACCACTGCCACAGGCAGCTTAACAAATGATACCATTCAAAAAATAAAATGTTACCCGAAAATAGTAACAAATACAACTGGGGAATTGTAACAAAAAAGTCCCACAAAAAAACAATAGAGGAGAAAAAAAACAAAAATGAACAGTAACAACAAGACAATAATTTTAAAAAAAAAGAAAATTGATGTGAAATTTATGAGAAAAAGAATGGTAACAGTCACCAAAAACACAAAAAATTCACGTGAAATTAAAAAGAAAAAATAGTAATAGCCACAATACATAAATACACACACACACACATTTATATATATTAAAAACACGATAAATGTTAGTGATAACAATTGCAAAAATATGGTTGCCAAAAAAAACTATGGTAAACAATTCAATAAAGAACATGGTAACCGGAAACAAAATATGGTAATAAAAATATATGCATTTAAAAACTTGGTAATACAAAAGAAACGACAAAAAAAAAAAAAAAAAAAAACAGTGGTAACAATTCTTGTTAACATGAGACTATTATCACGTATCAAACCCCCCCCAACACACCCGAAAATATGGTATTATGTTATAAGAAATTTATTAAAAAAAAATCTAAACTGAAATGTCATCAAGAAAATGAAACGAGGGAAAGATGTTTCAAAAAAATTAAAAAAAAAAAAGAAAGAAAAGAAGTAAAGGCAGGGTTATGGGTGCTGTTGAAAACTGTTCCAACTGCATCCAATAGTAGCCGGCTGTTGTTGTTTGCGACAACCAGGGAGAGGCGGCGCATCACCTTCTCCAATTAGATTCCTGATCTATCAGCAGTAGCGTCGTCGTTTACTCCAGATAACAACACAATATATTTGGAAAAAACAACACAATAGATATAGAAATTAATTGTTGTGCATAGTAACTGACGAAAACTCCCCAAAATTTTAAGATTTTTTTATTGATTGGACTTTTCATACGTGATTTTTTATTTAAATGTGACTTTTTTAGTGTGTGACTTTTGACTAAATATAACTTCTTAATTAAAAAATTTACCTTTACAATCAACTCTAATTTACGTATGAAATATATGGCATTCTAAATTGCCAGAATATCTTTTTTTTTTTAAAAAAAATTCTAAATTTGAAGGGAAATAATACTTTATCTCCCATGGTGGTGAGTGCGCTTTCTCTTGTCTTTTGACAAATTTCTTACTGAATTCGTTTGCATTCTTTTGTGTCTTTTGACAAGTTTCTTATTGAATTCGTTTGCATTCTTTTGATCTCTAAGTATGTCGCTCGAGGAAACCTATGCAAAGTTAGCGCTTAAAGAAGAAGACGGAGGCCTGGTTCTTGAAGGTGCAGATGCTGACAATGTTAATGACGATCTTCGTTTATGCTTTATCGGTCGTTTCTTGACAAAGAAACCCATTAACACTGCTGCAATGAAGAATACTCTTATTGCTATTTGGAGCCAGTTAAGGGTGTATGTAGTAAAGAGATTAGCAACTCTCTAGTGATTTCCCAATTCTTTCATGCACGGGATATGAATGGATTCTTGAAGAGGGTCCACGGACGTTAGATCAACAGTCATTACTTCTTAAAAGATTGGAAGAGAATGAAAATCCTTCTCAAGTGGCTCTATTTCATACAAGCATCTTGGTGCAGGTTCACGATTTACCCATTGGCCTTAGGTCAGACAATATTGTCAAGCATATTGGTGACTATATTGGAAAATTTGTAGCTTCTGACCAGAAAAATTTTACTGGTGGTTGGAGATCTTTTTTGCATATCAGAGTTCTTTTTGATGTTCATCATCCTATCAAAAGAAAAATGGAAATCAAAAAGACTGGAGGGGATTGGGTCTGGATTTCATTCACTTATGAAAAGCTCCCAACGTTCTACTTCTTCTGCGGATTATTAGGACATTTCGACCAATTCTGTGATAAGCTCTTTGATATCCTAGAAGATCCAATTGAAAGACCATATGGCCCCTAGCTTCAAGCACAAACTCGTCGTGCTGAGAACTTAGTTGGTGACCAATGGCTCAGGCAGGACTCATCGAAAAACTTTGCTGGATTTCATTCTGGAAAGAGTGAGAATATGGACTCTAATAGCAAGAATCATAGAGACATTCCTTCCAATCAGTCATCTAGGGAAGGCAAGGAAGTTGAAATTGATCCAGTTAAAAACAATGATTCTCCTAATCATGGAGCTATTACGAATATGGCTAAATGTGGGAATCCTATTTTTATGGACGATTCTGAGCTCCCAATTGATCTAAATGATGACAACCGTAATAAAGGAGTGGTGATTAATGATCAAAAAAGGCTTAGAGCTGAAGAGGAGGTGTTATGGGCTGAACATAGTCTTACTGTTGTCAGCCCAATTTCAGAGGGAACCAAGATCCAAAAAACTTGCCAATGGTAGGTCTTGTTTCACAGGCCTATCAAACAAATGAGTGTTTTAAAGTTGGAATTCCATAGATTGGGCAACTCACGTACAGTTCAAGTTTTACTGGACCTAGTCCAACATAATAAGCCTGACATTTTTTTTTTAAATGGAACTTTAGCTAGCAAAGTCCGTTTGGAACAGATTAGCGTATTTTGGGCTATAAGGGACTGATGGTTGTTGATTGTACTGGCCACAGTGCGGGTCTTGCACTCTTATGGTAGAAAAATCCCAAGGCGTCACTTATCGGCTTCTTGAATAACCATATTGATGTTAATATTTCAGTTAGCAGTCAGCCAAGATGGAGGTTAACCGGATTTTATGGCATGCCAGAGCATTCCAGACGACAAGAAAGATGGGACCTACTTTGATGTTTAGGCTCTTCTTCGTCCCTTCCCTGGTGTTGTATTGAGGATTTTAATGACATTACTAGCCATTCTGAAAAGAAGGGGGGTTCTTGTCGACCCAATCGACTTATTAATTTTCTGCTCGGCTCTGGATGATTGTAACCTCTGAGATATTGGTATGGTGGTATATCTTTTCACGTGGTTCAGAAGAAGATGAGAAGATGGGGCAGTAAAGGAAAAGCTTGATCGAGCTGTAGCTAATCCGGATTGGTTTGCTTTTTTTGGATAGGCTCAACTTTATAACTTGTGGTCGTTTTTGTCTGACCACTCCCCACTTTTTCTACAGCCGTTCCCCCCCCCCCCCCAAAGATTAGATCAACCAGGAGACATTTTCGATTTGGAAACTACTGGTTACCTGATGATGAATGCAGATTAGTTGTGGAAAATAGCTTGAAGAATTCTAAAAGAGATCAAATGCTGCCTAGAATAAGTCGTGTAGGATTTGATCTTCAGAACTGGAGCCGCAAGACAAAGGGAAAAGAAAGAATCCAATATTGCAAACAAATTATGGGAAGATTTATGAACTTCACTGATGCTACCTCATTGGAAATATATGAAAGAGCCTTGATGAATATTATGATGTTCTTAGACAACAATAAATCTTCTGGAAGCAGAGGGCAAAGCAACATTGGTTGAAAGATGGTGACTTGAATACCTTTTCTTTTGTTTTTTTTCCACAATTCAACCATGGCTAGACACAGAATAAATCAGATTGAATGACTTCGTGATGCTAATGGAGTCTGGCGCACCTCCGATAAGAGTATATTTATCGAAGACTGATAAGCTGTGGTTCTCTCGTGAAATGTGACCTATATAAACCAATTATTATGATCTGATCTCATTGTAAACTACATTGATCTTTGTGTAGAATAATGGAATGAATTCAAATTTATCAAGAATAAATATTAGTTCTTTCTAGTATCTTTTTTCTTTTTCCCCCCTCATTAGACTAATCAAAGGAAGTAGATCTTGGGAATATATTTGGTTCAATATTTTCTTTGGATTTTATATCAGAAGACAGTAAAAGCCAGAATCTGATCAAGCAACATTTCTGCACACAACAAATTAGATACATTTTTTAAGACCACTGGGAAGTGGAATAAGGTAATAAGGAACCGAAAACGGTTCATCTCGAGAACATAATGCCTGGGAAATTTTAGAGGAATATCTATTATAAGACACATTCCAAAAATCAAAAACAAATTTTTCCATGCAGAACAGTTGAGAGAAAATTGCAGTGACATAAATTTGTATTCACTAAACAAAAAATATGATGATTTCATCTAGAATACAACAGTAAAAAAACTGAGTGCATCTACTTTAGAACCTATGCAATTATGTGCATTAGACCGTGTGCAATTGGGCATTCTAGGTCACACACATCTCTTAATACTCCCTGATTTAAAGAATATAAATAAATCAATTAATAAAAAAATTGTTAGATTTCTTAAATTAATTACTAAAGTAGAAGATAATGAGCTTATTAGTAACAATATGACATTACATTTTACTAATTAAAAAAGAAACATCTTGAACTATCACAAAGCTGCGGCCAACAATCCAACTAACCACAAAGTTTTAACCGGATCTATACATACTGGCAAATACCAAAAAAAAAAAAAAATAAATAAATAAAATAGAAGAAAGGAATATATCAGAGACCAAAAGATTACAAATTGAGAACAATGATTAGAAATAATAGGGCTCCAATTTGTAAATGTACATTTGAACTGCTAAAGGAAAAAGGAATTCAGGTCAGCTGCATGGAAATAACGACCCAATAACAAAATTGATTTAAGCCAAAAAAGATTAAAAAAACAAATATTAAATATGACATCAACAAAAAAATCTAATTGGCTCGTGTTTAAGGGGGAAAATGGGTAGAAGACTACCTTGATTTAGATGATGATGATGATGATGATCATAATAATTATTATTACTATTATTTATTTATAGAAAAGTAACTGTTATTCCGGAATCATTTTCCCGCCTTTGCAAGATTTTGGAATCTCTATTTTCATTTTTTTCTTTTCCTTTTTTTTTTTGTTGCATATTGAAAAACGACTCACTAACTTTTAAGAAAGAATAACTACCCTACTAACTTTCAAGAAAAAATAACCGCCCACTAACTTTTATTTATTTATTTTACTTTTTTATCTTTTTCCAGATTTATTTTCAACCTTTTTGTTTCTTTTTTTTTTTATAATTTTCTTAAAAAGACGGTTACCCACCTCAAATTTTTTTCCTTTTATCCAACAATTAACAACCACATTTTTAATCTCATGTATTTTATTTAGTCTTTCAAGCAAACACTTGCATTTTTCTTTCTTTTTTTTAATTTAATATCAGCAAATTTTGAACCACTTTTAATTAATTTTTAAATCATCTGTTTTTAATTTATTGATCTTTCGGGTTTTTGCTTTCCGCGGAACCAATTCATTTTTTAAACATATTATTAATATGCAATTATCTCATAAATTAAAAACTATCCACTTCCAAAATTTTCCAGCAATTTCCATAAACCCGTATAAATAAATTCCCGTGTAAACTAGATAAATTCATATTGTTTAAAAATAAAGTTAGTGCTTATGGATTTCTAACACAATTAAAAGTGCGTCTCGAAGTAATATTGGACCAAACAGATTCTGAAGTCTATTTTTTTTTTATTTTGGGTAATTTACATCTAACGTTCCCAACCATTCAAGTATTTATAGATCACATCCCCTACCTTTAAATTTTCTTTTGTGGGTCTTCAACCTTTGCAGAAATCCCCAATTTAGTCCCTGGTCACAGAAACCGTCAAATTCGTCTACTAAAGTCAAGGGCATTTTCTGTATAATATAAAAAAATTAATATTTTAATTTTCAAAAATAAAAAAATAAACTAAAAAAGGAAAAAAGAGGTGGCGTCCCCCACTTTCCATTTCCGACAGCCCAAAATGGAAGCAAAGGGCTGTTGGAAATGGTAGAAAAAGTGATACCATTTCTGATAGCTAAAGCGCTGATGGAAATGACAGCAGAGGGGGGAGACTCCTCCTTTTTCTTTTTTTAGTTAATTTTTTATTTTTTAAATTAAAATATTAATTTTTATCGGGTTAATATTACAGTTAACATCTCTAGCCTTTCAATTTTTTTAGATTATATTCCTAACCTTTAATTTTACTTCTGGGCATCTATAACCTTTTAAAAATATTACACTTAACGTTCCTGTGACGGTTTTCGTCTGTTTCTACCGTTAAATTAGGGGTATTATGGTAAAATATAAAAAACTGAGTATTTTAATGTTTAAAATTAAAAAGAAAAGGTGGGAAGAGAAACCCCATCTGTGCTGCCAGAAGGCGACCCAACTTGGCAGCCCCAGGGGGCTACCCATTCCTTTTTTTTTTTTTTAGTTTTAAACATTAAAATATTCTTTTTTATATTTTACCATAATACCCCCAATTTATCAGTAGAAATAGACAGAAATGATCACATAGACATTAAATGTAACATTTTTAAAAGGTTGGGAGATGCCCAAAAGTTAAATTAAAAGTTAGAGATGTAATCTAAAATAACTTGAAAGGTTATGGACGTTGGGTGTATTTAACTTTTTTTTTTACATTACAAGATAATGCCCCTGACTTTAACAAATGAATTTGACAGTCTTCGTCACCATAGACTAAATTCAGGATTTTTGCAAAGGGCGAGGACCCACAAAAAGAAAATTAAAGGTTAGAGAAGTGATCTATAAATACTTAGAAAGTTGAGGACGTTAAGCATAAATTACCCTTTATTTTTTTCTTATAATAACCATCCATTTATTTTAATATGTTACTATTTTTCCATTTATCCCTTTTTTATATTTCGTACTACGTAACCACCCACTAATTTAATACCTTTATTTATTATTATTTTTCCCTATTATTTTTTACATTACAAGAAAATGCCTATGACTTTAACGGACGAATTTGACGGTTTCCGTCACCATAGACTAAATTGAGGATTTCTGCAAAGGGCGAGGAACCACAGAAAGAAAATAAAAAGTTGGGGACGTGTTCTATAAATACTTCGAAGTTTGGGGACGTTAAGCGTAAATTACCCTATATTTTTTTCTTATAATAACCATCCATTAATTTTAATATGTTACTATTTTTTCATTTATCCTTTTTTTTATTTCGTATTATGTAACCACCCACTAATTTAATACCCTTATTTATTATTATTTTTCCCCGTTACCACCCTCTAATTTTATTACATTTATTTATTTATTATCATATTTTCTTTTTTCCTACTTTGCAACCATAGACTAATTTTTCCCTGCTATATAACCGCCTACTAATTTTTCCTTTCTTTATCTTTTTTTAATTTATATTTTTCTTTTTTTCCCAATAGTTACCGGCAAATTTATTTTCATTTTTCTTATTTACCATTTTTTCCTAATGTAATTTGTTACCCATTTACAAGTCAATTATCATGCATTGTTCTAAAAATTGAGTCGGAACCCTGGTAAACTGAATGGTGGGTTGGGTCGGATGACATGATTAGACCGAATTGTAATGGTCCGGTTGAAGACTTGAGCAACCCATAAGTTTTGAATAACCAGGTAACTCGGCAAGTGTCTCAACCGGCCAAGTTACAAATTTGATAAAACTGTTTTAAAAAGTTGAAACAGCACAAAATTTGAACATGTGACTTTTCATTTTGGGCAAGTTGTATAAGCTGCCAAACTATTTTATATTATGTTTTAAAATATATTACATAATATTTATAATATTTCTATTATTTATTTTCCTACAAAGTTTTTTAGTTAAATTTATGAATTAACAATAACCTATCGGTTAAATCGATGACACGACGGTTATACTAATGACCCAATAATCCTATAAATTTATAAATTTATATAAATTAATTAACAATAATGTGCTGGCCAAACTGATAATCAAACAATATTACATTGCAATTTGCCATTAAGATTTGGCCGTCCAACACATGGGCGCTAGAAAACTATAGTAGATAAAAGCAAGTGTCATTCCGAAATCATTTTTTTACCTTTACAAGATTCGAGAATCCCTATTTTCGTATTTTTGTTTAACCGCCATAAGTCATGCATATGGAATAACCTTCCATTAACTTTCAAAAATGAATAACCACCCACTAACTTTAAAAAAAAAAAAAAATCCATTGACTTTTTTTTTTTGGCATTTTTTTCTAGATTTATTCTCAACCAATTTTTTTGTTGCAATTTTTCGTGCAAAACAGTTATCCACTTCAAATGTTTTCCTTTTATCCAGCAATTAATAGCCAACTTTTTATTTGAGTGTCATGTATTTATTTAGTCTTTAATACAAGCACATGCATTTTAATTTTTTTTTTAATTTTAACATCTGTAAATATTAAACCACTTTTTATTACCTTTTAAATCAAGTGTTTTGTTTTAAATCATTGGGGTTAAGGATGCATATATTGATCTTTCGGGGATTTTTTGTTTCTATGGTTTGTTTCTATGTCACCACTTCGTTTTTTTAACGTAATATTGATATGTAATTATCTCATAAATTAAAAACTACCCACTTCAAAAAATTTCTACATATGCCCGCATAAATACAATCCCGTGTAAAATAGATAAAATGCCCATTTGCAAACTGATTTTAGTGAGTTTTAATAAGAAATAAGAGAAGAGAATAAGTGAAATTAAATGATGAAGATTTGTGTAGTACATACGGGTCTCATAAAATATATGGATGTGATTGGTTTGACTAATTTTTACTTAAAAAGAGAATTGATTTGCAAACATAGTAAAACTCATATTGCTTATAAATTAAAATAAGTTTAGTGTTTACAGATTCATAACACAATTAGAAGTCTGTCTTAAAGCAATATTGGTCCAAAAAGATTTCAAAATCTTTTTTTGTTTTTTTCCTATAATAATAACCACCCACTAATTTTAATATATTATTTTTTTATTTATCCTTTTTTTATTTTGCCCCTTTTTTCACCATCCACTAACTTAATACTTTTGTTTATTAATTTTTTGCTTTTTTTTCCCTATAACCACCTGCTAATTTTATTATCTTTTTTTTATTTATCATTTTTTCTTGAACAATTATAGATAGACATGTGAAAGTGGCGTAAATAAGTGACAGTCATGTGGCGCAATTGCATTGAGTGTTAATCATATAAATACTTTTTTATCATCAAATAGAATTGTGCAACAATGTCACATATCCATGTCACAATTTTATGTCTCCCTAGAATTTTTGTTTTTTCATTGTTCTTACAATGTAACCACCCACTAATTTTTTCTACTATATAACCACCTACTATTTTTTCCCTTTCTTCATCTTTTTTTCTTTTTATTTATTTTTTTTCCTTTTTCCCCCCCAAATCACCTGCTAATTTTATTTTCCTTTTTCTTATTTATCCTTTTCTCTAATCTAACTTATAACCCATTTGCAGTTTTTTGTCAATCGTCTACATTGTTCTAAAATCTACGCTGAAAACCCAGCGATCAGGATTGTGGGTCTGGCAGGGTAACATGATTAGACCGGATTGTAATAGCTCGTTTGAAGATCCTAACAACCCATGGGTTTTGGGTGACCCGGTAACTCGGCCGTGTCTTGACCCGCCGGGTTGTAAATTTGACAAAATTGTTTTAGAAAGTTTAAGCTGCACAAAATTTGAACACATGACTTTTTATTTCCGACGTGTTGTTTAAGCCACCATACTATTTATATTATGTTACATTACATAATATTTATAATATTTTTATTTTCCTACAAAGTTTTTTCATTTAAATTTATAAAGCAACAATAATCTACTGGTTAAACCAATGACCCCGGCGATTAAACTGGTGATCGAATAACCAAGTATGTTTATAAATTCATAAATTAATTAACAACAACCCACTAGTTAAACCAATGATCAAATGGTATTATATAATAATAATTTGTCCCCGAAATTCAGCCATGCAACGCACGGGTACAAAAAAAAGCTAGTTTCTTTGAAAGTGGTTTACTAATAGCTGTAATAATATTAAAAAAAAATAACGTTTAAAATACATATTCTACCGACTACACTGACCAATAGAGAATCAATTACTTTTCCTTTTATCAGTTCATTTAGAAAGTGGAGTTAGCAAATAGCACTTAAGCCCTAAGGTATCGTGCGACTGGTACTTGAAAATTTTTATTGTAGATTTGATGTTGAAATTATTGTTAAACCATATTTACATAATTATAAAATTAACAACATATTTACATAATCATAAAATTAACAACATGTTAACTTTTCTCACTTCTTTTTTCATCTAAAATCATATTCATTTGCCAAAATCTCCAAACTTGTAAAATCAGAACATGACACAATATTTAATCTCAGAGATATATTCATAGGTGGCTTGCACCAATATGGTCGGAAATGTAATCGGATGATATTTGGACGTGCCGCTCAGCCCCAACTTATAATGCAGCCACTGACGTCGCTCTCCGTCAAGTAGGATTTGGCTTCCTCGTCGGTAAGAGTGCGCGACCAATTAACTCTTGTAGATGTGCCCGAACCTGGTCCATAGCACTCGTACTCTCCGTAGTGTGAAGTCCTACGTATACGAATAATATTCTCAAGTTTAGCCTGTCAATTCAAAATTTGTGAATTTTTCAAACATCGTATCGGAGCTGAAAAAATAATAAAAAGATGGGCAATATTATTCAGGAAATTATTATGAAATTATTACCGTTGGTTTGAGGAGTCACCCCAGTCATCCCAACCTTGAGGCAACACAACATTAGACATGTAAGTTAGTGCAAAAACCACTCGAGAATATGCACCCCATGGCCTTCCAAGTAGTGCAATTTTTATGCCACTTATTTTGCACGTGACAAATGTGAATCCAGTTTTCTCTCCAGGGTTTCAGCCCCATTTCCTTCTAAGATAGAATGCAAATGGCACCTCTGCATGCAACATATACACATTTTCAAGAATCTTAAAAATAATTGAAACATTGATGAATTAATGATGTAACATTTTTCAACTTCTTTTTTTGGTTTCGTTATAAGAGTCATCTCTAATTTCCGGTAGTCACCTGCAATTGCCCAACTGAAAGGGAAATGTAACACACCTCCGTCCTGGGGTTTGTAAGTGGGGTAATTGCACATGTCTCATGAGCATGGATATGCGGCATGTATACAATAACTTAATTAAAGGAAAAGGCACTATTTTATATTATCGCACAGGGCAGTGAAATCTCATAGATTGACGAGCTAAGAGATCAATTATCTATTAAATTAACTCAATCGATCGAGGCAGCAATAATTAAGATAAGTTACCTCAAAGAGAGAGGCTGCATTTCCACAGATAAAATCAGTGTCTCCTTGGATGTCACAGTTTTTGTGGTAATGTCTCGCTTTGTCATCAAGTTATCATCAAGAAGAATGTCTTGGTATGACAAAATCCTACAACCAACGAATGCTGCCCTATCTGCTGAAACCCTCAATGCCACTACCCTTTTCTTTCTCCTATATGTATCCTGTAATTAATTCAATCAGGATCAACCAAATCATCTACTTGTCGTATTTTAACTCACTAAAATGAAAATCTGGTCCTACGCATATAAACTATCCCAAAAGCTGGCTAGCCACCCGCACAGAAGGGCCCAAGACCCGGTCTATGCGTCTGTTACCTCACATAGATGTATGTGCCTTTTCAAATCCATATCAAGTGCCAGTACTTCATATGTTTACAATTAAAACCACTTATAGACGGTTTATGAAACGAACCCAAAAGGTACAACACCTACTCCTAGTACACGCACCGAGAACCCCTTCATTGTACTATAAGATATACATATCTCCTATCACACGGTTTGTATCTTACGAGGAAAATATGAAAATGATCTCCTACCATACTTTTGGACTGTCCAATGATCTTCCATCGAAACTAAGGAAAATATCCAAATCGAAGAAAATGAAAAGAATTTGAATTGTGTTTTCGTTTACCTCAATTGTAAGGTGGTGGTTGTAAGGTGGTGGGCCACAAAATTAGAAGCCAAAACTGTGAAAGTTGGGGACTCAAAAATATCCCCTGATTCATTCCACGTCACTATAACTTTACGAAATTCTGAGCCATGAATTGTGATGAATGGCTTGTCCACTATATTAAGACTTGGAGTTTCATCTTAAAAGGTCAACCTATTAAGAAGAGTAGCTCAAACGCTTATATGTTAGTTTATATTTTTATATTTAGTCGATGTGGGATTTATCCCTTAATATGTCATCGCAAGATGGTGGCTCGTTGGAGCAGACCAATCTTGAAATCCGTGTGCTCATTTGAGTCTTAACCGGATCGAATTGTCGTTTGAGCGTGACGAGCTCTGATACCATATTAAGACTTGAGGTTCTATATTAGAAGGTCAACCTATTAAGAGGAGTAGCCCAAGTGCTTATATGTTGTGTTTATATGTTGGTTTCTATTTTTATATTTAGTCGATGTGGGATTTGTTCTTTAATACACTAGAACAACAATTTTTTCTCTATACACTCCCCGACTAACAAAACTAAACACATTTTCCGAATTATTCCAAGGATTCGCGTCGATCGCTTCTTGAATTTTCCGATAATCTCCCTCCCCACTTGTCGACTTTCATAAGAATGGCATTACATGGGTAACTAGAAACTGTTCTAGAACTAAAAAATAAGAAAAGTAGTGCAATGTAACCACAGATCCTCATTGTTTCAAGAAAATAACTCCCATTTAAACTAAGATTTAATTTTGAACTAAAAATTTGAAAACTATCGAGACTTTTAAGTAGGCCCGTACTTGATATGAATCACTAAGGTGGCTGCCTCAGCCCTATAATTCTTCGGGCCCAAAAGATGGAAGAATGTTTTGATGTTTTGTGGTTAACAAATAACTATATAGTTGTTTAAATCCATAATATTTTCAATTTTCACTTAGTCTAATAGAAAAACTTTTAATTCTTTCTATAAAATGTCAAGGGTTCAAATCTTAACTTCTATTATTGCTGTTAATTTTATTTTAAATAACTTGTGCATAGTCTCAAATTTCTTTTAAATTAATTATCTAAGTTTCAATTATTTAAACATAATTTTACTAACAAGAAAAATATGATTTTTTAAAGTTGTTATTGATTTAGTAATCTTAGAGGATAAATGCATATTAAAATTAAGAACAATATTTTAAAAATAAAAAGTGTAAAATAGTTCAAAAAGTTAAAAAAAAAGTTTTAAAAATCTACAATATTTTATAACTTTCATAAATTCATCTACTTAAAAAAAATGTAGATTATAAAAGTCTTCAAAAACTCCAAAGAGAAACATTCTCGTCCTCATTTTCATATTTTCTTTTAGTATAATATTTTCTCAACTTCTCTAAATACTTGCTTTATCTATTATCTATTATATTATCTAAGCCAAAGGTAGTCTTCTACCATTTTTCCCGTCTAAACATGAACCAATTAGATTTCTTTATTGATGTCATATTTAATATTTGTTTTCTTTCTTTTTTCCCCTAAAATCAGCGTTGCTATTTTATTATCAGGGTCATTATTTCTATTATTATTATCTAAATTAAATGTAATCTTCTACCCTTTTCCCGCCTAAATATGGACCACTTAGATTTCTTTACTGAATTCATATTTACTATTTGTTTTCTTTTTTTTTCTAAAACCAATTTTGCTATTTTATTATCGGGTCATTATCTCTGCACATCTGACCCGAACTCCTTTCTTTAGGAATTAAGATGTACATTTGCAAATCGAACTAATCATTGTTCTCCATTTCTAATCTTTTGGTCTCCGATGTGTTCATTTCTTCTAAATTTCTTTTGTGTTTGCCAGCATCTATGGATCTGGTTAAAGCTTTGTGATTAGTTGGATTATTAGGGCTTTAAGAAATCTAAAATTTTTTTGATTGATTAATTTACTTATATTCTTTAAATAAAGGAGTATTAAGAGATGTGTGTAACTCAGAATACTCAATTTCACACAGTCTATTTTTTAAGGTTTCCATAATGCAATTGAAAGCCTCTTATATTAAGGCAGTGAGGAAATTGTATTCATTTAAGTTGCATTTATTTAATAATAATTCAATTATTATTTGCCTATACTAGTCTTTTACCCGTGTGTTGCATGGAGAAACCAAATGAACAGAAATATAAGAAAATTAAAATAAATAAGAAATTCAATATTAAATATAAACCTTTAATGACGAATCAAAATATAATATCCTTGAAAAAAATATAACTACAATAAGATTAGTCTTTTAGATAGATTTTTACTACTTTAAAACTAATAAAACATATTTCAATACAAAGTTTACATTAAAGTTTAGTTTGCATCCTAATAAATTTTCAAAATATTTCGATAAATGATAATGTTCAAAGACCGCCCTAAAATTTGTTAAAAACCTTTGAGAGGTTTCTATCACACCCTTATGACACCCAGGTATAATTTGTTGAAATAATAAATTATATTTATCATTAAAATGAAAAAACTTAATGAGGGCCATATAAAAAAGTTAAAATCAATTTTTCAAATTATTGTAATGAGAATTATTATGCAAAACACAATTATACTATTTAAATATTCTCCAGTAACAATGTTAGGAATATAAGTTGTTTTGAAACACCATTTTTCACGGGTTCTAATATTAAGGAGAATATCACGATTTTCAAAATTGATAGATTAGGAATGTTTTGATTAGTTGGAATATTCAAACTTATAGATTATGAATAAATTTATCTGGATCCCAAGTATAGCATTCAAATTTTGGAAAAAAAGAGAAGATTAAGGAAAATATTCTGATTTTAGCTTTATCTAAAAAAAAAAGAATAAAAAAAAGTTCAATTTATCGCAAACTGTACCATGAAATTTGAGCGGGAAAATGCGGTAATAAGGGTACGGAGACTTAATTCTCTTATATATATAGATATAGATTTGTTGTGTTTTACCATTTTATGAAATCTTTCTTCAATTTAGTATTTCTTTTTATTTCTTAATGATATATTGGATTAATTTATTTACTACAAATAAATTCCGACTATGATTTTTCCTTAATTTATGCGAAATCTATTTTCTACATATAAGTAATAAACTCCTATTTCTTCAAATCTTCCTAAATCTCTAATTTTCAATTCTATTCCTTCTGTCATTATTCTAAAAAAAAATCTGTGAGTTTTTATATTAATTTAATTACTTCCTTACTCTTAGTTATATAATAGTACTTCCATCTATTTAATTTCTACGTTGATTGTGCTTTTTGTTGAATTGTATGTGGCTATTTACAAATTAAATTTTGTTCAATTACAATGTAAATCAGCCAATATAATATACTAATTAATCTAATACTAGCTCACAGGGTAATAAATTTCAAGCAATTGTAAATGGCCGTCTTATTAGAAGGTTCGATCAGCTAATCACTGAAGGAAACATTTATATGATTAATCATTTTTCTTTTAAGGATAATAATGAAAATTATCTGATTATGGGAAATCCTTTCAGGCTCTTCTGAAAGAATAGTGATATCATTATGCATTGTACACAGTGAATATATTATGTTCTTATCAATAACTATAATGATGATACGATTGTTTTAATTTTTCAACGTTAATGTTTTTATAATGGAGATTTAATTATTTTGCATCTAATCAAAATACTTTTGAATAGTTAAGTTTGAATTATTTGTTCAATCCATGCAACGCACAGGTGCTATACTAGTAGAACTCATACATAAGAAGTTGCCCTATTATGTTTTTTTCCTTCCTATTTGCTAATTTACTAGGGAAAAATAAAACAAAATTCAAACATGCACTATGACATTGAGGGCTAATTTTTACATTTTGACTTAGGATCCCAAATTTTTAGGTCGTGCAATGTTAATTAGTTGGTGCATGATCTAGTTACAATTACGCTATAGGTTTGTATTTAGAGTTCAAGTGTGGTCTCCAAATTTTAACCAATAAAATTTGAAAATTATATTGCCGAAGGCCCAAAGCCCAAACTCATTCTTTATTCTAAGGCTAATTGGCACAATATGCCCCAAACATTTCACTTTTGCATAATATAATTCTAATCTTTCAAACTTGATAATTATAACCTCAATCTCACTTTTTTTTTGGGGCACAATCTAACCTTGTCATTTGAAAAAGATATTAATGCCTCAAATTCTAATTTAATTAATATTAGTATAAAATACAATAAATAAATAAAAATCACAAATATTAAATTTTAGTTTTTCTTTTTAAAATACTATCAAATCCCATGTCGTGATGGGAAAAAAAATACCTAATTCACTCCAAACCCAAAGAGAGCTAGTCTTGAATGGAATAATATTTTTAGGATAGGCAAACATACAGAGCGGGTTTGACCAAGAGTGCTCCGCCTTAATTCACATGTGACAATTCGTTTGATTATAATAAAAAACGTAAACAAATTGAAAAAAATTTTAAATGAAAAATAACATAATAAATGGATCAATTGACAAATTAAAAAGTAGGTCCAAATAGCCTGACCTGCATTTTGATCCACTCCGTGCCTGCATTAGGCGGATTAATCCACCCCAGTGTCATCGTTAAATTCTAATTAGTTTTTTTTTTAAATAAAACTAAGTTATTTTTCTTATCTTTATCTATTTTTAGTTTATATTAGTTTTTAGTTCAATTAAAATTTAAGGGTTGGAAAAAATTTGGTGTGTATTTATAGCATGTTTAAGCTATAAAGATTAGATTGCGATAAAAAGATGGGGTTTAAGGTTATAAATGTCAAGTTTCAAAGATAAGATTAGATCATATAACAAAATATAAAGGGTTGAGGTTTGTAGTTTAAAACTTTTTTTTCATATTTTTAAAATAAATAGTTACTTTCTTTTTCTTTTTTTTTTTTTGGCAACTAAGTTGTTTATAAACTACCACTTGACATTATTTTATTAATTTCAATTTTTTTTAAAAAATTAAAAAGTAAAAGTCTAGCCACTGTTTTTTACTTTCTATATAAAAAAACTAATAAAATGATGTCAGGTAGTAATTTATAAACAACCCATTAAAAATAGGTCTGCCCATATCATCTATCTAGTATGATAATACGACATAAGATGTTTGGTACTTGAAAATTTTTAAGTATAATGTAGTGAGGGTTGATCACATATAGCTCTAATCAGGTCCCTTTGACGACCTATTTGCATGAGATGATATTTTTGTATCTTTGATGGCTGTGCGAAAACGTGCAAAAGTTGACTGATTAGCTTGTGGCGGATAGCAATTTGACACAATCAGCTAGTTTAACTAAAAATAATTTCCCAACATATATTTGGTAAGATTATCCAGCTAAATGCACAATCCATATGTGAGTTGAGATATCCATACTACAGTTTAAGACGTCTAATTTTAGTAAACAACAAAAGATTATATTAGCTTATGGCAGATAACAGCTTGACACGAACGGTGAGTTTGACGCCTCAATAAACACCAAAGAGATTATATCGATACATTTTGAAAACAGAACCTATTACTAACAATAATGTAAATGGGATTTCCTTATTTTTTTTCTTTACCACTTCCACTTACGGAACACCACACATTAATTATATTACATTAGTGGGTTTTCATCTTTACAGATCTTCATATGGAATTTTGTCTGGATTTGCTCAGTGCTCACTTCAGCTTAAGATTCCTCATAAGCCTGTTGATTACATAAACAATGAACTTTATTAAAAATAAAAAAAATAAAAAAAATAAAGATGCATACTTGTATATACATAAAAATTTCATGTCTTATGGTGTACGATTTAATGTAAGAGTGTGTTTGATTATAAGAGTGAAATCTAATTGAAGAGAAAATACTTTTTAGTGGAATTACTATTGAATTAAATTCCATATTGAAATAAATTATATAACTTGTTCGACTCAAAGGTGAAAACAGTTTCTATATAAAAAGAAAAAAGGAAAAAAAATCAATCAATATTTAACCACCACAAAAAGTAAGAACTTGGTGGAAAAAGGTTATTTTCTGTGGAAAATATTCTCAAGCAAACACACTTTTATTGCAACAATCAAATGAGGGGATATAACGAAAGACAACATGTAAAAGAATAAACACACATCGTTTTAAAAGCTTGAACTTTTTTGATGAATAATAAGAAGAAAATCTGCATTAGATTTAAATAAACTTTATGAAGCATATTCAGTATGGAATTGGAAGTCGATCGCAGAGTTAAGTCAGCTCAAAATTGTAAATCATGCATATATATAAAACATGATAATAGATTAGATTCTAAAATACTTTCTTTTTTCTTTTTTCATCATATATATTCTCACCAATATATTTCTTTCTTACTAGTGGGCAGTGGCGGATCCAGAAAATTTTTTTGGCAGCGGATAGAATGAGAAAAATTCAATTCGACTAAAGGCATATATATATATATATATAAATAATTTCCTATTTAAATTATTTTAATTTGGGCCGTGCCCGGCGAGCTCTCTATTTCCTATTTAAATTATGAAAAAAATTTGTGTCGGCCCCCCTTTGGATCGGCCAATGCTCGTGGGTGTTAAAGGGGCTTTTCTGATGACAAAGTTGACCTTTTAAAATGAACCCGCAAGTCATAATGGAGGGCTCGTTTGAATTTTTTTTGTTTGGTAATGACGTAAAGTGTAATTTAGTTCAACGTACTGAACGTGCTAAAATGAAATTCACATTAGGAATAATGCATGCATGTATTACCTGTGTTCATTACCATATGCTCTGCCATTGCTAGAAATAACCTTGTAATTGGGCAAAGGAATTTGATCAGTTTCTATTTTCATGATATCCTTTTCTAGGATCTCATAATGCCTTATTACTTCCTCCACTGATTTTCCGCCTACTGCCCTGGCTATCTTGAGCCACCGGTCGGGAGTGTCCTCGGAATACATTGCCAAAGCCTCCTCGAACCGCTTGTTTTCTCTATGTGTCCACGAGGAGGATGAACCACGTGAGGACATGAACGGGTTTGATTCCATCGTTACTAAGTCTAAAACCTTAGATTATATCGACAAGGAGAGGTTAAAAAGCTCGAAAAACTATACAGAAGAAAGGAGGAAAAGAGAGAACAAGGGCGGAATTTGAGATATATACAATTAATGTGAGGATGTTTGGCTAAGAGATTTTGTATAAAATCTCCTTATATAGGAAAGAAAGGTTGGCGGAATGGGGTGGGATGGAGCAAGTTGACAGAATATATATGGGATGGATATTTTGAATGAAGGTATATTTAATAAGATGTGATTTGGGTCGAAGATAGAATTTATTTAAAAATAAATAAATCTCGTCATCGTATTACTACTTGATTTGTTTGTTTGAGATATGATTTGAATTGTAACAAAAAATTAAAAAGGCTTTTTTTTTTTTTTTTGGTGTTTTCATTATGAATGAATATAATTTTGTTTTAGTGTTATGCTACATAAATTTTGATATACAATACATTAACTAAGATATTGTTTTTTTATAAATACATTGTAACGAGCGGCTCCACTTTGACATGATATTGTCCATTTTGAGCCTAGTTTGCACAGTTTTGCGCTCAGATTCTCATCCAAAATGCCTCGTGTCAAATGAAGTGACTCTCATAACTTAAGAACTAGTCTCATTTTCTTTTCCCAAGCGATGCGAGATTGAGGTTATCACAATCACCCCATTTAAGAGGGCCCAACGTCCTCGTTGGCCACGCTTCCGGTTGGGTTCTACTTTGATACCATCAGTAACGAGCCGCTCCACTTTGACATGATATTGTCTGCTTTGGGCCTAACCCGCACAGTTTTTGCTCTCGGGTTCTCACCCAAAAGGTCTCATATCAGATGGAGTGGATCTCTTGACTTAAGAACTGGTATCCTTTTCTTCATCCAAGCGATGCGGGATTGAAGCTATCACATTCATCACTAGCGCCTGTTTAATTATTAGAAACACAAGACTCTATAATTAAGCGATAACATGAGATTAGTTCAAAGTCAATGATAATTACATAGCCCCCGCACATATATGTCTTCATCTTTATGTATTCAAAATTCATATGCCATACCGCAACCAGACGCTTATGTAGTGTGCCAAATATGTGCTACGGCGTTATGCTGCCAGACGATTAATTATGTGATGCATAAAATGCGTGTCCTATGGCACCGTTTGGCGCGTCACGTAAGCATCTTTATACCCCCATATGTCTGGCATTAGATCATTAATATGTGTTTGACTAACGTTTAAAAGTCAATTCCATTTATCAACTAATTTAAATTTCAAATTTTAGACATAAGATAATATTACATTTAACCACAAAATTTAATCGTACAATTTTAATCATTACCTCCACATAGTGCAATTAAATTTCAACACCTATACAAAATATAAATTTTAAATTCATTTATAAACCTACCATTTTATACATGGTTACCAAACATGTAACAAGATATTATTGGAGACACCTATATGCAGTGTGCCCCGTCATGTGAGGGCTCACATAGTTGTCTCAATAATCTCCCGACATGTGTGCGTATAGCGAGATTATCATACCATATATATGGCAAGAGATCAGAACTACTATATGGATGCCTAAGGGGAGAATACAAGTTCACTTTCAGCATATTTTGAGAGAGGGCAATAATCATGGGTTATAAAGCAAGACAAAATTAAAGATGTCATTTTTATTCTTTACTTCCTAAAGAGCTCAAAGGAAGTCTTATGCTGGATAAATTGCAGGTTCCTTTTGTGAGAGCTGGTTAGGTGTTTAGCTAGCTTGTTTTCTATTATGTATTATTATGCATTTTTTCTGTATCTTTGAGTTTGTATGCAACTCCAGTTAGTTACATTTTATATTGTTTTACTTTGTTGTTTGCTTAGAGCTAAGGTCATGCAACACCCTCCCCACAACAAAAAACCTTTTTTTTTTTTTTTAAATTTTGTTTGTAGATATGGAAATGGAAAAAAAATAGTTGGGTATCTAAATTTTCTAGGGAGTGAGTCACTCTCCTTTAAGAAGAGTGAAACTGTCACGTGGCTGCCTATGATTGAGTGTTGCCTAAACATCCAATCACAGACAGTCACATGGCAGTTTCACTCTCTTTAAGGGAGAGTGACTCTCTCCATAGCCAGACCAGTTGGATATCTAACCACGGAGGAACAAAGAATCAAGTACTCCAATCAATTAAAAACCCACACATATAGGGTTTTGGAACTAAGATGGAGCCTAGATGCCCAAATAAAGCTTTCATGGTGTTTATAAAAAAAAAAAAAAAAGGAGAGGAGAGAAAATCAAATGGGTTTTTGCACAGTGTCGACTCCGTGTGTCCAGGGAATTGAAGCGATATTCAAAAATTGGGCTTCATAGAATAGCCAAATGGTAGTTTTTAATTCTGAATTTTACTATATAAAAAACTATTCTTTACAATTATAAGTTGCAATATTGTAACGCGTGTTTACAGAGATGATTATGCAAACACAAGGAATTAAAATAACACAATAAATTTCACACCATCTTGTGCTAACGACACACCAAAATCAATTGCATGCAACTCTTCAAAGAACTGGGAAGAAGCGAGATTTTCTTTCTTTTCCTTTTTTCTTTGTTATATAATTAATGAAATATTAAACCTTTTATCTAATTCGCAACACTTGTAATCACGGATGGATCTAGGACGGTGCCAGCTCGTAAAAAATTTTAAAATTTTATATATACGAACTAACAAAAAGTTTATATTAGCCCAATTCTATTGGTTTTTTTTTTTAAATATTGTATCCATCTCTACTTGTAATAATTTTATAAAATAAATGACGTCTTGCAATTGCAAGATGCAACTCTTCTTTTCACCTTTTTTGCAGTTCTCCTTAAAAATAAAAAATAAATAAAATAGAGGGATTGATGAAGACAAGACGAGAGACGATGGCTTTGCTTTTACCTTTCCTAGAAAATTGAGATTAATTAAAAAGAGATCGGAAGAGCGTCGTGTAGG
>CAVNYN010234450.1:0-23086 GCA_963692815.1 Nyctanthes arbor-tristis
TACTGGAAATGGGCTCCAAAACTACTAGCCTTTTTAGTCCATTCATCTTCCTTTGAGATCTTCTTCCCCTCCTAACGATTCCTCTTCTACAACTTTTCAATGGCTGCAATTTTTAGGGAAATATTTTCAGCATAAAAAATTATTGCTGGGAGGACCGACGTTGCCGGGCAATTGCCCCATGCCCACCCTTTCGCTCCACCCCTGAATCCTGGTACTAGAAGATACCATCTTCACCCAATTGCTAGATTCTTTTTTAGGCACTTGGTCACATTTGTCAGATCAATATTGAGTAAAGCCTTCATAGTTTTGTAAATAAGATTAGAGATTTTTTGGGGAATTAGGCGTGGAAGCTGCTTTCATGTAAAAGTTTGTCTAAATAGCTTTTGACCAGAAAAAGTGAATAAAAGATGGGTTAATTTCGCAAATCGTCTCCAACTTTTAGGTTAAGAACCGGTTTTGTCCCCAACCTTTTTTAAGACACTCCACAGCCCCCAACCTTTCAAAAATACAGACAAATCGTCCCTATTGCTACTATTCCACCAAATTTTTATAAAAAAGAGGATTATACCCCCATAAACATTTTAAATTTTTTTTAAAAATGTTTAAAAATAATAAAAAACCCCACCCACCCCACCCCATGTCTCCCTTGTTAGCGGCAGTGCTAAAAATTTGGCGGAATAGTAGCAATATGGACGATTTGCGTGTATTTTTGAAAGGTTGGGGGCTGTGGTGTGTCTTAAAAAAGGTTGGGGACAAAACCGGTTCTTAACCTAAAGGTTGGGGACGATTTGCGAAATTAACCCATAAAAGATTATAAATAAAAAAGTGTAAACAATTTTAAAAATTAAATTACTGAGATGCCCCCAACAAATGAGCCTAATTTACCCCAAATTCAGGTTCACACAACTTCCTTTTCCGTTCATTATGCTGATTTTGCAATCCCAGACAGCAACTTTCCTCACTCTACCTTTGCGAGCAATCTTCTAGGTATTCCTCTCATGCCTTTGTAAAGTAAAATTCTTTATGCAATACCCATTTATATTCCAGTACCATTCTTTTGAAGAAATTTGGTTTCTTGATTTGGGGTAAAGTTATTTTGTTTTATGGTAGATTAGTTATATTTCATTTAGGCATGGGGTAAAGTTTTGATTTGGGGTCATTATGAATACTTGCACCATGTGTATTTGGTGGAGACATTCAGTTTCTGGATTGGGTTTTGATTATTATTAGGTGGTGAATTGATAGGGTTTGATTAGTATTTGGCAAAGGACTCGATTCCTTGAATACTTTTGCTATTTTTTTTTTTTTTTTAATATTTGTCACTCTTCAGGTCAATTTTCATATGAGATAATACAATATTGTAGATGTGATCTTAATTGCTAAAAAGAATGTCATGTTCATACATAGTAAAATCTTATGTCGGATACAGTATTTGCACCATTGACTTCAGTAGTCTAAAAGGTCAAAACCAGACAGATAGCTACTTTTGAGGTTCTTCTGTTGATCACTTTGGGCAAGTTTATATGTTATTATGTAATTCACCAGACCATCATATATAAATTCAGCTATGCACACGAGTCCGAAGCAAAAATATTGGATGTTGTACTATGTTTTTCAGATTGTTAGTATCGTGTGTTAATTGAGTGAGGCACTTCAGCAAATTTATCCATTAACTGCTCTTATCTATTAATTGCTATTATGCATCTGAGGTAGATGACTTAATGTGTGAGGAACTCTCTGTGGTGTTCCTTATCACTTATTCTGTGTTTCTATTTAGAATATGTGTAACACCATCAAAACTGTCAGACAAGGCAATTGGCAAGCACATTCATCCTATCTAATATAGTCAATAAAGCTAAATGCAAGCAAGCAATAGGATTTCTAACGCATTGGTACAAATGTTTTATTTTTCCAGGAATTGGAGGAAAAATGTAGGAACCAACTTAAATTTATTGACAGACTGATGTTAAGTCTGCACTATGTTAAAGAATTCAAGATATTATAAATGGGCTTAGAAGATTTGTGGTTTATTCTAATTTGCACTAGTGGGAGCTTTCCTCTATCAAGGTCCTTTTAACTCAATATCTTAGAATCCTAACTAGTTGTGAGTACAATTCTTCTTTACTGCTTATGCCATTAACGTTAATAATAACCAAATGTTTAATTTGCAAGGGAGGATACCAACTTGTTTTCAAGAAACCCACTGAAATTTGATGCGTTGTTTACACAAAATATTTGTTGTTGGTTAGCTTCTGATGCTCATATATCATCATGAATAACTTGGATTTCTTAGGCAGATAGAATTTTGACAGATAGAATTTTGAGGCCTATATTTTATTGATCTACATGGAAATTATGTTTTTGAAAGGAATCTACATGGAAATTGAGAATAAGAAATCCCCTTGAGTTGCCAATCATTTCTTTTTCCTTTTTGTCTTAATTGATTCTGGATGTTAGTTTACATTATGTTTAGAGAGTTTGTACGTAGTGTGGATGTATAGAACTAGATAAGATTGAAGAGTGTAATCCAAATAGAACAATTACAAAATTAGACACATACACTATTAACTTAAATGAACTGGTAGTGTAAAATTGTAAACTGAAGAAAGAACATCACTAAACCCAGACTGTATGAAGCTTTAGAGAAAGAAATTGGCTGTGAGATTTTTCCTGAAAACCCGTTATTGAGCCTCATGTACGGAACATTTTTCACACTACGAAACCCCGTTATTGAGCTCATGTATAGAACATGTTACTATGCTTGTTTATATTGATCTTGATCTATAGTGTTTTGCCTCTCTTTTTATTTTGATTGGGTTTCTGTTTATGTCATCATCAATCGTTATTACTGGTTTTTCTAGGAAAACATTTTGATACTCTCATATTGAGCCTTTTTATTTATTTTGTTTAATTGCAGATTTTTTTTTATGACGAAGTGACCAGCAGGATGGCTTCAAGAAGTTAGGAAAATTCAAATGCTTCAATGACTAATTGTTCTTACTTTTGTACGGTTTTAGGCTAACGAACGTAAACGGATTTGGTGTAAAACCTTCAATATTTTGGTCTATAATTTTTATCAGCAAGCAATGACTTTTTCTTAACCAAGAATGAAGGCAAATCATTTATTTTTACTACATTATCTACTCTTAATTATGTTTTTAATTCATACTGTACATTTGCAGTTAATGGCACGAGGTCATCATGAACAAGGAATTAGGTTCAAGTAATGATATTAATAGGAGTTCGATTTTATTTGTAATAATACAAGTGTAACGGCATAATTGGCGTTATAACCCAAATATTAATGGTCATTGTGCTGTTATGAATATAAACGATTCAAAATCCGGGCCGATGAATTGAGTAACACGGAGAACCTCACGACGAACCTTCACTACTGTCAAGACAAACACGCAACAAGGTGGTCATAGTAAGACTTAACTATATAATATGTAAATCGATATATTAAGCAGTCGGGGTAAGGCTACAAAAGCAACCTTCTCACTATTGTCCATCTAACATTATTTAATGGTGAGGAGTTGTTATATTGCACGCATTAGATTGTGGACAAAAGAGAGTTGCAAGTTTAACTGAGAAACAGATAACTGCGCGCTTATCGTTACAGTCTTAAACCTAACAGATATCGGCCTATTATGGGCGTTGACGACTTGTTTGCACATATGCAAGCATTGAAATATTAAATTTAGAGTCATTTTGAAGCTTGAGGACCATTTGAAATAACTTTTGAAGTTTCCAGACTAAGAATTGAATAAAAAAGACCAAATGTGCAAGAAAGAGTGAAGTTGGAGACCAAAATGAACAAAGGTGAAAAAGGCACCCACAGGCTACAGCAACCCACTAGGCTACGGGTAGACCCCAAAATGCATTCCGCGGCCTACCACGGCCTATTTTCAAGTTTGTTCATTTTGGGGACTTTCAAGTTTTTTCACTTTGGTCCCCAACGTCACTTTTCCTTGCACAATCGGTCCTATTGATTCAATTCTTTTTCAATGAGTCTAGAAACTTCAAAAGTCATTTCTAATGGTCCCCAAACTTCAAAATGATTCTAAATTTAATCTTATAGGGCTCACAAGTATGCAAACAAGTCCTCAAACTTCGTATTTCTTTATGAACTTGGTCATTTTGCTCTTATTTTGCTTTCTTTTCTTCCAATTGAGATTTTTAACCCACACGAATGAAATTTAAAAAATTGTGAGTATAAATCCCCTAGACTGATTAAAATTTATTCATTTAAAGGCTTAAATAACATTACAAATGCATACTAGTACTGGACCAAGGTGAACATGTATAATGAGATGCCAACGTTTCCTCACCGCTGTCGTGCCGACGCACTGCACATGTTTTAATGAATCTAAGGTATTGTTACACCAAAGGATGAGATTGTGGAGAAAAGAGAGCTCCAAAATCACCCGAGAAATACATAACTAGCCACTTGGCGTTACGTTCTGCATACTAAGAGACATCAGTCTGTTATAAGCATAACGAGTGCGAAACCCTTTTCTAATAGAACCAGCAACTAGCAATGGATTAGGATGAACATATCTAATGAGATTCTAACTTTTTCTCACCACTATCATGTCGACGCGCTCTACAAGTCAGCATTGACATGCTTTGTTAAGTAAACTCTAAGTTAAAAGCATTGGGACATGGAGTTAGAGAAACCCAATCAACTCACCATGCTTTAATGAATCTAAGGTGTCATTACACTAGATTATAGAGAAATGAGAGCTTCAAAATCACCCAAGAAATACATAACCGCATGCTTGGTATTATGTTCTAAACACTAATAGACATCCATCTGTTATTAGCATAATGGATCGTAATAGACTGAGAAACTAGTAATAGACTAAGATGAACATGTCTAATGAGATTCTAACTTTTCCTTACTGCTACTATGCTGAGGGGCTCCACAAGATTCGCATTTTCTGACCACTATCATGCCCAGGTTTATGTGTCTAGTGGGCATTGCAACACTTTACCAAATAACATTGATATTGAAATCATTGGGACATGGAGTAATGGCACTGCTATCAACCCACTAGATTTAATGAATGTGAGGTGTTGTTACACCACGGTGAACATATGTAATGAGATTCATGTTTTTCTCACCATTATCATGCCATTGTAACGATTAACTCTATAACATCTACGTCAAATGCATTTGGAAGTGGAGTTATGGCCGCACGATCCACCTACCAATTTTTAACGAATATAAGACATTATTAGACTACAAGAAGGAGATTATGGAAAAAAGAGAGATCTAAAATCACATGATTATTGGTTAACTGCCCCACTTGGCGTTACATTTTAAAGACTAACGGACATCGGTCTATTATGAGTATAAGTGATGTGAAATTGCATTCCATCATAGTGAGCAACTTGTAGGACGTGAAGATGAATACATCCAGTGAGTCTTGAGTTATTTCTCACAGCTATCATGGTGAAAACCAATTCAAATGGTTTTTATAACCCCATGTTAAAATCTCTATCGAATCATTAGCACACTGTGGTACCACACAATCCATCATTTCATGATTGCCCAAATTACTTTAGTGATTCTCTAATCTCATTAGAGCTTCTAGCAATAAGCGAGCTCCAAAATTAGCTTCTAAGTCAATAACGGCGCGATTGACATTACATTCTAAAGAGTAATGGGAGTTGTGCTGTTATATGCATAATTGAGTTGTAATCCCAACCCAACGCAACCCAACCCAACCCAACCCAACCTAACATGTAACATCCAATGCCCTCAATGGGAGGCCTGGTCAAAGGAGAGCTCAAGATTCCCCTTACATATGTATAATTATACTGTCAGTATTATTCGTTGGAATATAACTGCTATTTTTACATTATGGATTGAAAAACACTTGGTAATAGTGCTTTTCTTGTCAATGGCCACTGACATACTACAATCCCTACTATATTTGCAATATCTATGGCTATATGTAATGTAGAAAACTGATATTTGCGCATGTCTTAACAATTATTTGAACATACTTGATTGTCTTTCTTTAAACATAAAACTAATGATTTATTCATGTCATATATTGCCCTACATATTATTTATTTCCAGAAAGTGTCAAATCAAATCTTAGGATAGAGGCATAGCTATAGTAAAGGATCCTCTAATAATTACTATCTTTACGAATTTCAAATAACACCACGTGCTGTTAAGTTGCACTGTATACTTAAAATCAAGATGACTTTGTAGTTACAAATAATAAGTGATTTTGCGTCTTCATCATTGTAACATGCTACATGATGAATTTGATATTAGACAGTGTTTGAAAAGCAAAATAATGATATTAATGTCATTATGTGTTATGTATAACAGCACTAATGACATTATGATGAGATTAAGTTACCAGGAGTCGCTTCTCATCCAAAAAAAAAAAAAAGTCATCATATAATCACTTTAAAAATGTAGTCTTCTAGAGAATGTGGTGTATAAATACTGGTGTATAAATACATCTGTTCTTCCAGTCTCTTCCATATAAAACCAGTAGTGGTTCAATGATGCAAACACTTAAACACAACGGGAAACCCTTTATTTCTTCACATTTCTACAAATAAGATGATGTTAAAGATGAATATTTCTTGTTTAACTGAAGATCAAAGTAGTTATAGAAGAGAAAAGAATTTTGATAGAAGAGATAGAGGTAGCAGACTCCTCCTATCTTCACTCATTCCGCTTCTGCAGATTTCTCCCTTCTGCAGACTTTTGCATTGTATTTTATTATTATTTGAAAAAGTAGGCTATTTACCTAAAAATTTGTAAAGGCATGCTTTTTAAATGAAGTTTTATTTTGAATTTGCTATTTGGACAAAGACCCCTTATTTGTTGAGTAAAGCATCCATAGCTTATAGATCTTAGTTAAGTAATCTATCTTGGCAAACTCAATTGAAATAATCTAAGCAGCTAATTGTAGTGTTAATAATAATCTAAAACTTGAAATAAGTTTAGTGCTTTGACTGCTCAATTTTCCCAATTTAACAAGAAAATAGGGCATCACTAGTCCCTTAATTTAAATTGTTTTGATTATTTCAACATCATGTAATTCGCATAAAAAATAGAAAATCTAACTTCGTGAATATGTTAACTAAAGATGACCATAGAAGCTGTCCACCTAAAAAAAAAATTTGATATTATTAAAAATGTTTATTCTATAAGCAATGTCATGCATGATAATCGAAAAATATAAATTAAAATTCTCGGGCATTTGCATTATTTACAGCAAATTCATATAAAATAAAATAATTAAATTCTAGAAAACAAAGGGAAAGAAAAATAAAGGGAAAAAAAACCAAAAATTCAAGTTACAATTAAACTCTAGAAAAGAAAAGGAAAGAAAAATAAAGAAAGAAAAACAAAAATTCAAGTTAGAGACTATAGTGCTTAAGAAGGCTCGCAGCACCTTGATGTAAGTGTCCTGTTGTTTTTAGATAATGATTCAGATAATCTTTTACAAAATAAGATAAATTCACCGTCTTATCTTTAAATCATTTTTCTCCAATTACACAATACATATGGGTAAGAAGATTGTGATTTTATCCTATTTTGTAAAATTTTTTTTAAATAATTACCTACAAATAGTATTTTCCTTGATGTAAAATGGCAATTAGCGCCATCATATAAAATTCAATTCCTCTTCATGTTGGCTCAAAAACAGAATATATGTCCTATATAAATAAAAGTGTGAAGAGTGAAACCCATAGTCGAACATCTTTTGAACGTCCAATTTTGCTCCCTCTTATCTCACTTAATTTCATTCCGAGCCATCATATATCTCCATAACTTAATTTCATTCCTAGCCATCATGTATCTCCAGAAAAAATTCCCCCTAAATGTTTATCTTCTCGAATTGCTCTTTTGAATAACTTTTTCTTTTCAGTCCTTCGTCTCTAACTGTCTCTTGCTGTCATCTTTATTTCCCTTCAATTAGTAATAAGAACCTACGATCAGATTCACCGTGATATATTAATAAAATCAAATCACAATCCAATAGCAGTGGTCACTAGTAATGGTGAATTATATAAAACATTTATATACACATTTTGATTAACAAGTAGAATTTCCCTTGAGGCAAAATATCCAGCTTCTTCAATGATATTAATAGAAGGAGGAGTACAATTACACAATTAAGCCGTACAAAGAAAGGTCAATACTTTTAGAGCATTAATTAATAATTATCATCATCGCTCTATCTTTCTCTTGCACATCATCTCCACTCCATCGACTATTATTTATCATTATTTTTAAATTTCTTTCTATATGAGCGCTTGATCCTCCCAAACAACTCATCCACCATAATACACACAAGCAAAAGAAATGACAAAGAAAAACATAATGCATTGAAAATCTCACCACGCCTCTAACTCATAACTTTCACAATTGTATCAATGCATTGCTACCAAAAGATAGCTTATTTGATGTTTAGTCAAAGAAGATGCAAAGTTAATACCACCATAATCATCATACACATCTAGTTGGTTATTCCCATCTTGCGTAGTCAAGTATATCCTTTCCCTCTTGTAAGATGCACACAACCCCCTAAATTTAATCCTTTTTCACTCACCGCTTCCTTCCCTCCTTCCCCCCATATTTGGGTATTCCTAGGGCTCTATTTCTCATGTTACAACTTATTTTAGTTAGGTCTTACCAATGAAAACACCGGCTTAATCAGTGGAGATTCTCCAATTTTTGAGTGCCCTAGCCTTCCCAACATCCACTAGGAAGTCAAACTGACTAGCTATCTATATACCGGGAATTTAGAATTGTAGTCTTGTCGTACTTCATACTGCTAAATAATTTTTTTTTTCACTTTTCTTTTTTCTCTCTCTCTCTCTCTCTTTTGTTTTCCCTAAACTTCTTTCTTTCTCACTCTCTCTAACATCTTGCTTTTTTTTTCTTCATTCTGCAATTTCACTCGCCTCATATGTCTTTTAGGCAATCTATATCTTTATTAGGCTTTCTATATGACTCTTGTGGCGAGCTTTGAGATGATGACTCTCGGTTCAATTGACCCAAGGCAAGGTTTAAAGAGACTCCTAAAGACTTAATTGCTCGAGTCATACAGCTTTCGTAGAGTGATAAAGACACATTGAAGGCTTTTCATTTTTCTTTTTCAATTTTTTCTAACTCATCTATGCAAGACTTTGATAGGGATGAGATCGCTAACATCTTGTCATTGCCTAGCTTCTAATGGTGAGTCAAAAACACTCCACACAATTATTTAACATTCAGGGAATCAATACCAACCTTAGTAGTATCTCCAAGGTTCAATCCCCCAAACTTAGACTTAAAATGGATTTGGACAAATAGGAAAAGTAAAAGCTCAGATACACTAATTCTCCTTTCAGTTCAATAATATACTACTCAGCTAATGAACCAACCAAAAGTGATGATAATGGTGACTTACGTGCAATATTAAACATGTCTTACACATATATAAGATTTTTCTTTTCCCAAAAATTAACACATATAGCAATGTCTCATTACATATGATGAAAATCACAACTTTAAAGGTATAGCATTTAAATCATCATGCAAATAATGTTTCAACAGTTAAAGAAACACCTATCTAGCTAACCATATATCTAAACTAACTTAGAGAATTTAAAATACAAGCAGATAAGTTCATCAACAAAATAGATACATATGGCTAGCTAGATAGGTGTTTCTTTAACTATTGAAACATTTTTTTTTAAAAAGAAAAGAATATCAAAAATCAAAGCAGCTTGGTTGGAAGTCGTACTCTGCTTGCTATGACCTCAGCACAAGCTGTCAAATTCCCTACAGGTTGTGCCAACGTCATAGCATGCAAATTCCCTGCATGCTGCGACCTCGGTCGCCTAAAAACTGACCCCCTCAAAAAAAAAAACCGTGTAAATCTTTCACGCATCAATCTTAACTCTTTTGGGTATATCTTTCTCTTCCTCAGACTTAACTTTTTGATTCTTGCCATATACCTTTAGATTTAGGAATTTTATATCGTTACCAAGAATTACAGCTCTAAAGTTGCTTCTTACAAGCATATTGCGTTGAAAAAGCTATGTACAGTGTCTTATTCTCTCACACAAATTCATACTTGATTTTGCCATTTTCTTTCATAGTTGGAATTTGGGACTTAGGTGTTTGTATGATATAGAATTGTAGTTGTTATGGATTCTTTACCCATAGTTTCAACACTTACATTGATAAAGTTTCAATTTCCTTCAAGGTGTTCGATAAAATTCCCAAACTAACTTGTTCAAATTGTTTACTATAGGATTTTAAGTATGCTTTGAACTTAAGTATAGAGAATGCTTGTGGTAAATTTGTTACCAAGTTGAATGGTATACAGTGATTATTTTCATGATATAGAGAATGATATTGTTAGCACATGTCACCCAAATAAATCATATGTTCCCTAATTCATTAACTCATTAATGCTTCTATATTTTGTAGATACAGTACCATTCGAATCATGCTACCAAAGACTCACAAAGCCGCCAATGCAAACAAAGGGAAAAGTGTGGCGGAGAGCTCCACTACATCAAAGAAGTAAGAGTGGATACACCGAATTATCAAGTGTGCATTGATGACAAGGCACAGGCTCTAGCACAGATGATTGCATTCTAGAATTTTCATCCTGATAGGGAAGCATATAAGGCGAATACATTACACACTTGAATTTGGGATGTCAGTACCATCAAGAAATAGGAGAAACTTTGAGGAAAACCTCGCAAAATTTATGCACCTATGGTGAAGGAATTCCTAGCTAATTTCAACCTGAACATAGAGGAAGAAGATGATGAGCGTGCCTTCCAGACCTATGTCCGAGGAGCTTGGATGCCATTTAGTCCAGCAGTGATTCAACAGTCCTATCAAGTAGTAGAAGGGGAACCAGAGTTGCCACGTCTTGATAATTGGAACATCATTCCTCATGTGGCTTGTCGTGATGAAATCCCAAAGAGGTGGCCAAAAAAATAACAAAGTAAGACATGGTGATTTGAATATTAACTACAAAATTCTTCATTACATTTTGAGTCACAATGTCAATCCATCCTATTTTATCACCACTATTAATTCTGAGTGGATACACATGCTCTATGCATTCGCAACCGGTCATGACTTGAACTTTGGCAAGATTATCTTCAATAAAATTGTAGAGAATGCTCGAGCCTCAGGTAATAGAAAGAAAATATTTTTCCCCTGCCTGATTTTTGCCCTGTGCAAAAGAGGATGAGTGCCAATGTTTCCATTTGAGGTTCAAAAGAAAAAACCAACTGTTATCAATCATATCACACGCTGATAGTCATCCATGCATTGTGTAGTAGCGAAAGGGCAACTCGGCAAGCTGAGGAGGAAATTGTGAAACCAGAAATAGAAAATCATGATGAAGAAATGAAGGATCTAGAAGAGCTACTCTTCCACCTCAGAGACGTCGGCCAGGAAGTGTCAATTTTAGGCTAGTGTTGGAATCTATCCAAACTCAATTAACAGAGGATAAAGAACTTTAGAATCAGTAATATCAAGAACTGCGTGATAAATTGCGAACCTAAAGTGAAGTTAGAACTCATGAGCACAAGGAGTTGATGGATATATTGTCCAAGTTGCACCACACTCTCCTCCTAATGCTACGTAAGGGGACAAATTCAACATTGTTCTCTAATATTAACCCGAGTATTATCTTTTTTTTCTTTTTTTAAAATGTTTCAACAGTTAAAAAAACACCTATCTAGCTAACCATATATCTAAACTAATTGAGAGAATTTAAAATACAAGCAAATAAGGCCTTCAACAATATAGATATCCTCCCCTAAACTTTAGGTTAAATATTGCCCTCAATGTAATTAAAAGAAAGAGGGGAAAGAAAGAAAAAGAAAAATGGAAAGATAATACCGGGGATAATATCATAGAACAATGTTGTATTTGTCCTCTTACGTAGCATTAGCAGGATCGTGCAGTGTCTGTGGCTGGAGCAACCTGAACAACATATCCATCAACTCCTTGTGCTCATGAGTTCTAGCATCTCTTTGGGTTTGCAATTCATCATGCAGCTCTTGATATTGCCAATTCTGAAGTTCCCTATCCTCTCGTATTTGAGTTTGGATAGATTCCAACAGTGGCGTAGAATTGACACCTCCTGGTTGACGTTTCAAAGTTGGAAGAGGTATTTGTAGCTCTTCTAGATCATCCATTTTGTTAGTACAAAGTTTCTTTAAAATTGGCATTCCTAATTTTTGTTTAAGTGTCAAATATTATTTTAGACATTGTTACATGAGTGTTACATGTGTAATTTTTTAAGCATGTAAATTTTGGATGTCTTGGGTCCAAAGACATAGGTTAGGACGTGTGTACCTAGTCTAAAGGCACAAGAATTTTATTTCATCCAACTTATTAGTTTCCTTGTTTGAGTTGAACTATTATTACCTTATTTAACTAGGTTTTTGATTTATGCATGTTAAGTCCAATTAGAGTTAGGAAAGTTGTGTGTTTATGGTATACAAGAATTCTAACTTTCCATACTTTGTTTTTTGCTTAAATATGGAATCTTTAATTCCTGTCTTGTACGAGAATTCAAAGACTTCCTTTTTATACTCATGTAGGTCAAGCAAGAAGAACATCTCAGTAGAGCCTAACTTTCAAGAATCCTTCTTGTACTCAAAGCAGCTAAAATGAGAATGAAGTTGATCAACAAATTGCACATTCTTTATTAAACTTCAAGAACTCGACCAAAGAGAAACACACTGCCAAGTTTAGCAAGTTTCATACTTGCAAATTAATCTTCACGCTTCCAAAGCCCTCATTGTGCGCGATAGGTGACTGCATATGTATGAGGGACATATCCATAGGAGGTTAAAGTAGTTTAGGAGGCCAAGTGTCCCAAGATGAGTTCGGGAGATCTCAAGGAGCTTGATGGACTTTTTTAGAGGCGCGTCGGAGAAAGAAGGAGCAACGGGAGTTATCTCATGTCAAAAGGCGTAAAGAGATAGTCTTTTACAAGTTTACTTTTTGATTGTTTAGTGTCTATTATGATAGTACTTTTTATTCTTTCTCTGTACTAAACTCACCTCGTTATTAGTGGATTTGTTTGTCCTGTGGCAAGGGTGCCTGCAATTTTCCTAGTTGGGTTTCTGCGTCATCATTCTGGTGTTTTTTTCCACATTGATACCTGAGCTAGATACATCTAGGTCGCTTTACACCTTACACCAGAAATTGTAGATAGACAGGATACATCCTGATTAAAGTCTAGATAACCACGAATTCATAGTTGGTATCAAAGCCGGTTCACTAAAGTTATTAGTGAGGTTAGGTTCATCTAGACATAGATACATATTTTGTTAAACCACCTATGCTAGACGGGTCTAACTATGCATATTGGAAAGTTCGCATGCAAATTTATATTCAGTCTATTAATAATAGGGCTTGGACTTCTATTCATACTGATTACACAGCACCCACTGTCACTGCTGTAGATGGTACTATTTCTATTAAGCCTAAAACTCAATATACTGCTGAAGAAAATACTATATGTGGATGGAATTTTAAAGCTTTAAATGCTATTTTTTCCTTTATAGATTAAAGTCAGTTTAAGCTTGTTACTAATTGCAGGACTACTAAGGAAGCTTGTGATACACTTCAAGTTGCAAATAAAGGAACCAATGTGGTCAAGACCTCAAGACTTCAGATGCTCACTCTTGAGTTTGAGGAAATCACTATGAAGGACAATGAGGAATTCAGGGACCACTATGCTCAGTTGCGCGAGATCACCAATTAGGCACAGGCTTTAGGCAAGACGTATTCTGATCAGAAGGTAATCAAGAAAATTCTACGATCTATTCTAGACATATTCTAGATAAAGGTCACTGCCATTGAAGAAAATAAAGACCTGAATGAGATGCGTGTTGAAGAGCTTGTGGGGTCCTTGTTGACATACGAGCTGAACATGTCCAAAAAGGAAGAAGGAAAAGAAACCCAGAATAGCTTTCAAAAGCAAGGTGGAGGATTCTGAGAGTAAGGAAGATTCTGATAAGGAGGAAAACATTACACTCCTTACCAAATAATTCAAGAAATTCTTGAAGAGCAGACAACAAAAAAGAAATGGTCTCAGAAATCAGTCCAGACCTCAGAAATCCTATTAGATGAAAAATCAAAATCAGCATGAAGAGCATCAATTTAATCAACCGAATAAAGCTAGCTATCAGAACAACAAAGGTAACATCTTTTAAAAGGCTTGATCATCTAGCAGGATAAAATGTAGAGACTATAATAGCTACGGCCACATTGCAGCAAAATGTCCAGGAGCTCAGAAAAAGTGGCAGAAAGGAAAAAAGGCCATGAAAGTTACTTGGAGTGAAGACGAGGAGGACACGTCTAGATCAACATCTGATATTTCATCAGAAAAACAAATTACAATATGGACAGCACATGTCCAGCCTTAGTCCAATTCTATGAACTGTCTCACTACTAACACTGAAAAATCAGTTTCTAGTAAGGATAAATCCTGTCCAAACTGTGCAGTATTACAGAGTTAACTTAATGCATAAAAAGGTAAGTCTGACATGCTCCAGGTCATGATGAAATTCTTTGATGATGAAAAAAGAGATCTACACAAATCTATTGAAAAAAAGATGAGCAGATCAAATAGCTTACAACTGATCTGGAGCATGCCAATGAAAGGATTAAACAATTGACAATTGGAGTTGCTAGGTTGAATGAAGTCCTAAAGTATGGAAAAGGCAAAGTTGTCTAGCAGACAATTTTCATAAAAGAATCAGGGGAAAACTTCCAAAAAGAACCTGTAGGACAAAAACGGTATTCTGGACCCAAGCAGGACGTCTGGATCCTCTTCGAGTAGAACTGTCTAGAAGAACAGTCTACCTAAACAGTAACAAAAGAATACCAAAAAACAACCTGCTACCGTCAGACCAATTCAGAACTCCAACGTGTATGGCAAGGTCAGACAGGTAAATTGTAACTTTTGTGGTGAGTTTGGTCATGGTGTTTTCACTCGTCAAAAATACATTAACTTGATCAACATATGCAAAGTCAAAATACCTGAAGCAAGTGAAACAAGTTTAGGTGAAAAGGGGTGAGTATAAAAGTTATGTTGTAAAACTTTCTTTTAGTGCTTTAATTTCTAACACTTAGTATTTTGATAGTGGATGTTCTAAGCATATGACAGGTGACTTGGAATTGCTATCTAATTTCCATAGAAGAGAAACAGGTTTAGTTATATTTAGAGATAGAAAACAAGGTCACATTGAGAGATCTGGAAATATCTGCATTGAAGGCTTACCCACTCTAAAAGATGTTTTATTTATTTCTGGATTGAAAGCAAATCTTTTAAGTATTGGTCAATTGTGTGATGATAATCTAAGAGTGCTATTTTCCAGAACTGAGGGTAAAGTTTTTGACCTTGATCTAGATTCAAATTTACTTGGACAAACTTTACTTAAAGGTATTAGGTCTAGTGACAAATATTATATCTTGAATCCAAAGCTTACTTGCAAATTTGCTAGTACTAACCCTACAGAATTTTGGCACAAAAGATTGGGTCACATGAACTATCAAAGTCTACTCAGATTGACCAAAAGTGGAGCTATAAGGGGAATTCCAAAATTAAGATCAATTCTTGAAACTGTGTGAACCATGCCAGAAAAGTAAGCAAACCAGAAATTCACACAAGGCAGGTCAGCACCTATCCGCCTCAAGTATACTTGAACTTATACATATAGATCTTGTAGGTTCTATCTAAACTGAAAGCATTGGTGGAAAGAGGTACATTTATGTCTGTGTTGATGATTTTTCTAGATGTGCATGGGTTAATTTTATTAGAGAAAAATCTGATACATGTGACAAAATTTTGTATTTTGTTCCAGAAACTCTATAATAAAAAATCAAATGAAGATATTACCATTAAGAGAATTAGAGGTGATTATTGTAAAGAATTTGATAATTCTAATTTTTCTGATTTTTGTGAGAAATATGATATCATGCATAAATTTTCTGTACCTAGAACCCCTGAACAAAATGATGTAGTTGAAAGAAAAAACAGGGCACCGTAGGAAATGGCTAGAGTTATGCTTAACAGTAAAAAATTACCTGCTAAATTATAGGCTGAAGCAATTAATACTGCATTGTTACATCATTAATAAAGTAACATTTAGACCTGGAGCTAATCAGACTCTATATGAAATTTAGAAAGGCAGAAAACCTAGGTTGAGCTATTTTCATGTTTTTGATAGTAAATGCTATATTTTGAATGATAAAGATCACTTAAGAAAATTTGATGCTAAATCTAATGAAGGAGTCTTTGTTGGTTATTCTGAGAATTCTAGGGCTTATAGAATTTATTATATAAGAACTCAGAATATTGTTGAGCATGTAAATATTAAAGTTGATGATACTACTAACTACTCTATTTATTCACAGAAACATGGGATTGATAATCTGGAAGTCAACACAGTACAGGATCATACTGACAGAACTGAGGTAGGACACATCCCACCTCAGTCTACCGCATCAGGACAGGCAGACACCTGAGCAAGATACATCCCGTCAAGGTCAAACAACAGAATTTGAATTTGAGTCAGAACCTGAATCAGAACCAGAACCAGAACCTAGAAGACAATCATCCACCAGAATTCAGAAGGCACATCCAGTTGACAACATCCTATCTAGAAAAGAAGAGATATTGACCAGAAGAAGATTTCAAGACGAATTTGGTCACATGTGCTACATCAATAGTTGAACCTAAAAATGTGAAGGAAGCTTTACAAAATGATAATTGGGTTCAAGCAATACAAGAGAAATTGAATTAGTTTGAAAGGAATCAAATTTAGGAGCTAGTGCCAAGACCCTCTGATGGCAATGTTATTGGAACAAGTGGGTCTTCAAAAAACAAGTCAGATGAGCAAGGTAAGATCATCAAGAACAAAACAAGACTTGTGGCTCAACGCTAGACCCAGATGGAAAGGATAGACTTTGATGAGACATTCGCACCAGTAGCCAGACTTGAGTCAATCAGGTTACTTCTTGCTATAGCATGTCATGTGGAGTTTAAGCTATATCAGATGTATGTGAAGACTGCATTTCTCAATGGCGTTCTGAATGAGGAAGCATATGTTGAGAACCATTAGGTTGAGGAAAGCTTTATATGGCTTAAAACAAGCTCCCAAAGCTTGGTATGAAAGACTTTATTAATCAAGCTATTAAAAAAAAGAATCATTGTTGCTCAAATTTATATGGATGACATTGTATTTAGATCTACATCAGAAGTCAAGATAAAGGAGTTTGTCAAGACAATGTAAACAGAATTTGAGATGAGTATGGTAGATGAACAACATTCTTTCAGAGATTACAGGTTAAGCAGGACACGTCTGGCAACTTTATCTCTCAGACAAAGTATACTAGGAATCTGGTATAGAAATTTGGCTTGGAAGATTCTAAACCGATGAGAACTCCAAAAGCTACCAATCTGAAATTGTCAAAGGATGATCATCCAAAGGAGATTGATCCTACTTTATATCGTAGCATAATTGGGAGTTTACTCTATCTAACAGCAAGTACGCCACACATATCGTTCAGCGTAGGTGTGTGTGCTAGACATCAATTGAAGCCGAGAGAGACGCATCTGGATGCACTCAAGAGGATTATCAGATATGTCAGTGGAATAACAGAGTTTAGCATATGGTTTTCTAAGGATACCAATGCTAATCTTGTTGGATAATTAGATGCAGATTGGGTTGGGAATGTTGATGACAGAAAGAGCATTTTAAGAGAATGTTTCTACATGGGGAATAGCCTAGTTGCCTGGATGAGCAAGAAGCAAAATTCCATTTTGCTCTCCGCAGCAGAAGCAGAATACATAGCTACAAGAAGTTGTTGTACATAGCTTCTATGTATGAAACAGATGTTGGAAGACTATGGAATCTCTCAAGATCAGGCCACTATTTTCTCTGATAACACAAGTGCCATAAACATTTCAAAAAATCTAGTTCAATACTCTAGGACTAAGCACATTGATATAAGACAACATTTTATCAGAGAGTTGGTTGAATAAAAAGTGATTATCTTAGAGTATGTTCAGACATAATATCAGCTTGCAGATCTGTTTACTAAAGTATTGGATGCATCTAAGTTTGAAGGCCTAACAAAATATATTGGCATTTGCATACAGCCTAAATAAGCTCAACATCATGAAAAAGAGAAAATCTAAGTAAAACAAAAAGTTAATATTTGTATTTTTCATTTAGTTATGTGATTTATGTGTCATTTATGATCATATTAATCAAATTACTTTATATCTGTGCAAGATATCACTAAGATACCCAGAGGACGTATCTTGAAGTGATTAGTCAAAACTTGTTTTCCTAGTTCCATTAAGATATACTGCACAATAAGGATGTAATACATCATGCTTCTTTTGCACTATAAGAGGTATTTTGATTGAGAGTCATAATTTTGATGCAGACCTATGATTAGTATCTACACTCTTCGGCACTACATACGACCAATAATGTCCAAAGGGCAGAGTCAGTAAGGGCAAAAGCTACTAATCAACCAAGTCTTTGAGTGCGTGCAACTACCTTTACCCTCAGGAGACAATGCTAAAAATTATAGAAAACGTCAAGCATGTCGACGACTTAAAAGTTGTATTGTTTTTATAAGAGTCATTAAGATGATGATCGGTCTTTTCATGCATCACTCATAAGGCTCAATAAGTCAGGTCCTCGCAAGGTGCAAAGTAGAGTCAGGATTGCCCATATAAAGATATATTCAAAATTAACTCCATTCAAAAAATAAAATCCTTCCACTTAGAACTGTTCTCTAAATTGAATACCTCATGATGTGAACTTCAAAAGGTATTTTGAAAAGTATTCAGTACTTTTAATTTAATTAATTTTGGTACGTTACATTTGCATGTGTTTGCCGTGTGCATATAGCCTAGATGCATCTCGTACTTTAATGGACGAATAAAGCAGGACGATTCTGGCTGAGCTTATACTCTATAGAGACTATAGGTCAACCGCTCTTAAAATTTCAAACGGGCAAATTTTTAAAACCAACATTCTAAAACTGTTTGGTTTCCCTCTTGTTTGTCGAACTTCTCTCTTTTTCATAAAAACCCTAACAGTTTCTAAATTCTAAGTTTCTTTCTTCTCTGAATTCCAAAAACTACTCTAAAAAGTCTTTGTAAATTCTTCGTGTGTATTGTTTTCAAGATTTTTTCACAGAAAAACATGGCCGGTAAAGGAAAATCTACTAATGGTGTTCGATGCAGCAGCAGAATTTATAATAAATCAAGAACAGACACAGGACCCTCTCGGGCACCTATGCAAAATCTGTCTCCACCACTTGTGCAACAACCAGAACCTATTCTCGAGGGAGAGCCATCAGTCAAAAACAACCCGACACCAATCACTCAGGTTCCATTGGCAGAGGTTCCGCATACTTTTGATCCATGGACAGCGACGGTACTTTACATTCCACCAGAGGAATGTGATCAAGCAGAGCAAGTTCCTAATCCACCGGCAGACCCTGTTCAACAGCCACAGCCATAACTAGAGATTCCTATTCCACTGGAAAACCCTATCGCAAAATTGGAAGTTTTTAATCTGGCAGTTCCCGTGGATATTCCAGTTCCAGAGGTCGAACCTCCTTACATTCAGCTTGAGAATCCTCTACCAGAGGTTATTCAAGAGGCAATTCAGGATGTCAACCCCTCATTTTCAAAACATTCTGCAATCAATTCTAGGGATGAGAAAACTAGAAAATTGGGAAAAATCAGACGCAGGGGGAAAAGGATCCAGAAAAGGCTGTTGATGATATTGCCGAACCAGAAAAAGTGACATATGATAAGGGAGAAGAAACATAAATCCTTGTCACATGCTGTGGAGGATTCTAAAGAAGAAGAGTCTAAGAAATCTAATTTTGATCAAGATTCACCCACACCAGATCGGGAGCAGAAAACCAAACAAGTAAATGACCAAAATTCTGACAAGGATAGTGACTATCAGATGGAGGAGGAAGAAGAGAGTTCAGAATCTGAAGAGTTGAATAAAATTGATAAACAAGAAAAGAAGAGAATAGAGGATATTAGGAAAGGGAAACAGATCATGACAGATTTGCCAAAACGACGACCAGTTACCAGAAGATCAACAGGGATCTATACTGGAAACCCCAGACAACCATCTGTTGAGCAAAGGCCAGTTGATCTGGACATGTCTAGTGAGGGGTCTATAGTAAGCGAAATGCCAGTCCAAACTCATCCTGATCTAAATGATTTCAAACCAACTGAAATCAGAAAAGTAAGAGGCTCTTTTACTCCTTACAGTTACTATTTCCATGATAAGAAGACTACTCAATTATTCAGAAATTTCGTGAGTTTTCAGAAATTTACCTATGAGAGGAGAATAATGGTATCTGATTTTGAAATGATTGGGTTAGATAATATGGTTAAGTTTTTCAATCTGGAATTGTTTAACTGCATCGACAAAATCAATAAAACTTTGGTAAAAGAGTTCTTGTCCAACATTCTAAAGAAATTTGGAAGTCCTGGTTGTCTGTTCACAACCAAAATATACGTGAGGGAGAGGATGGTTAAGTTTACGGCTAAAAGTTTTGGAAAGTAGCGACTTAGACAGTTTGAGGTTGATGAGGAAGATGAATTCAACCTGTTTAATAATGAGATTGCCAAAGAAATTATGAGCGACACTTGGCCATCTAGAAGATCTGAGATACCTTCAACCAACATGAACTAAAAGTATAAACTTCTTCATAAGTTTGTAATGGCAAATTTGGACCCTCCCACACACAAAACAAAGATCAACAGATCAAGAGCCATGCTACTTTATCAGCTGCGAACCAAACAAGAAGTTAACTGGGGAAAGAAAATTTTTGATATTATCAAAGGATGCATTTCTGGTAGTGGACCTAGAAAATCCAAAACCTATAAACTACCATTTTCTTGGGTGATTTACAATTATATGAAGGATTAGGGACTTGAGGATAGGAAGGGTGATCAGTGGTCAAGACCTTTAGATCTACTTAGAAGGGATCACTGCTTCAAACTCATATCACCTCCTACAAGACTGTAGCCTTCATCTGGCACAGAAGAAATCGGCAGATGTTATAACTGAGTCTCCATTTAGACAGGATATGTCCTGCATCAAAGAAGACTTGAATCAGCTTAAGGAACACGTCACCGGCCTCAATAACTCTTTTAATTCTTTTGTTAAATGTTTTGACCCCTTGTGCAGTTTAATGGTGCATTGCTTACTTTTGAATGATCAAATGTTTGAATATAAAGATGATGACATCAATGGTTTCCTAAGGAGCTATCTATCTATTGTAGATGAAGAAGCTGCTAAGGAGAAGTAGACTTAAGAGGAGGATGATCCAGCAACTAGACCCAGGGATGATACATCTGGTACAGCTACCTATCAAAAAAAGTAGAAAAGATCAACTAATGATAAAGGCTCTGTCAAGAAGAAGGACAAGAAGAAGGCCAAGAAAAATCAGAGCTGATACAGTCTGGAAGAAACAGAAAGAAGGCAGGGGGTAGATATTCTCAAAAGAGCATTTCTATGTTTTCTGAAACATTCATTTTTTTTTTTTGCTTTATGTCTTTAATTTCTATTTATGTTTTATCTTAAACTCGCTGTGGTAGCTACTACATTTTGTTGCAGGCAGTTATTCTTTTGAGCACTTTTTTGGGTTTATAAGCTCTGTTTTTGTTGGGGAGATAAGATAGTAGCTACTGCTAATCAGGAGTTATCCTGATTACATGTTATGTGCATATATGTTTAATTCATTTACATGTTGCTTATATACTTAGAAGGAGTTTTCTTACTATGGGGAAGAGATTAGTGTTTAAATATTTTGAACTCTTAGGAAACATTTCTGACACTTTGAGCTATTTTGAGTTTTGAAAAATTAGAAAAGCAAAGGGGGAGATTGTTAGTATGAAGTTTCCTTAAAATTGGCATTCGTAATTTTTGTTTAAGTGTCAACTATTATTTTAGATATTGATGCATGAGTGTTACACGCATAATTTTTTAAGCATGCAAATTTTGAATGTCTTGGGTAAGAAGAAATAGGTTGGGATGTGTGTGCCAAGTCTAAAGGCACAAGAATTTTATTTCATGGAACTTTTTAGTTTCCTAGTTTGAGTTGAATTATTATTACCTTATTTAACTAGGTCTTTGATTTATGCATTTTAAGTCCAATTAGAGTAAGGAAAGTTTTGTGTTTATGGTATACAAGAATTCTAACTTTCCATAATTTGTTTTTTGCTTAAATATGGAATCATTAATTCTTGTCTTCCACGAGAATTCAAAGACTTCCTATTTATACTCATGTAGGTCGAGCAACAATAACATCTCGGTAAAGCCCAACTTTCAAGAATCCTTCTTGTACTCAAACCAAGCAAACCGAGAATGAAGTTGATGGATGAGTAGCACATTCTTTATTAAGCTTCAAGAACTCGACCAAAGAAAAACATACTGCCAAGTTTAGCATGTTTCATACTTGCAAATTAATCTTCACGCTTCCAAAGCTGTGTGTTAGTTGGCAACACTTCGTAGTGCGCGGTAGGCGACCGCATATGTGCGAGAGACATATCCACAGGAGGTTAAAGTAGTTTCGGAGGTCAAGTGTCCCAAGATGAGTTTGGGAGATCTCTAGGAGCTTGGTGGACATTCCGGGAGACGCGCGGGGGAAAAAAGAAGCAACGGGAGTTATCTCATGTCAAAAGGCGTAAAGAGGGAGTCTTTTATAAGTTTACCTTTTGATTGTTTAGTGTCTATTGTGATAGCACTTTTTATTCTTTCTCTGTACGAAACTCACCTTGTTATTAGTGGATTTGTTTATCCCATGGTAAGGGTGTCTGGAGTTTTCCCAGTTCGGTTTCTGCGTCATCATTTTGGTGTTTTTATTTACACTTTACACTAGAAATTGTAGCTAGGCAGGATACATTCTTATTAAAGTCTAGATAACCACGAATTCACACATTTCTTCATCACGCTTCTCTATTTTTGGTTCCTCAATTTCCCCCTTAACTTGACAAGCTGCCCTCTT
>CAVNYN010234453.1:0-11411 GCA_963692815.1 Nyctanthes arbor-tristis
TCATTCACCCGGAAATAGTTTAACGAGATCAAATATACTATGAACGCGTTCGATTTAAATATCTCTCGTACACATCAATTGCCGAGACCATAAATATTTGGTCAAAATATACAACTATTTCCAACAACTTAAAATTAGCTTTTCTAAGTAGCCAGCTTTTTCTTTATATCCATAACCCCAATTTAAAAAAAAAAAAAACATGATCTCGTGTGCGTGTGTGTGTGTGTGTTGGGGGGGGGTTGTGTTTAAAGCAACATCATAACCCCAATTAATCTATAATTCCTTTCAAATTATTTATAAAAAAATGATGTGAGCTTTTATAAGTATTTTTGAAGGGAAATTAAACATCTCGAGTTCATAATATATTTACAATTTACATACCGCGTTTTAAAAAATTACAATTCACATATTACATTTCATTTACTGTTAATAGCATACACCTTTTATGGAAGAAAATTAAAAAAAAAATTTACTTATTTAGATGAAATTACCATTATTTGTAACTAACAAATCACACAACGAACATTATGTTTGGTAACAACTTACATACCACAAGATTCTTTCCTGTGCGTCCATTGTGCAAGAAGAATACATATCAAATTATTTTAAAAGATAAACAATATATGAAATTTAATAAGTTTTTTCCCCATTTTTTTATATGATGAAATTTTGTAAGGTGTTACATTAACCAAATAATAATGTAAATTAGTTCTTTTCATGTTAAGGTAACTATAATTTACAGCAAATTTTAATCCGATTGTTACCGTTAAAGCACATAAATTTCATTTTATTTTTAACCGTAATTTAGATAAATGACATTGTATGAAATAATTGTTAGTTGAACGGTGTCATATACTATGAAAATATTTTTTATTCGAAACCAATAAAGGGAGATAACATAAAAATGATATAAATTAATAATACATAAAAGTAGTCTATTAATTATATGAGTTGTTATTTGAACAAAAACACATACAAGAATTCTAACAAAATGACACATTGCATAATTATATTTTCAACATATCACATCACTTTTATATCAACACTAATCACATAAGACACACGTCAATTTTGTTACTCTTTTTTGTCTATTTTTTGTCCAACTAGAATATGTGTGTGTATAGACTTAAAAGTAAGATAGTTTTCATTTTACGTTTTCCCACTAAAAAACACTTACTAAATCGGGATATCTCATCTTGGCCATTAGTTTAATCTACTAATCTTAGCCATTGCCCATTGATTTCTATTTTACTTTTTAATTTTATTTACCTTTTTAATTTATTACCAATTTATATATTCCCTTTTTATATTTTATTTCCCTTTCTTATATTATCACTATACTTTTTAATTTTTAATTCAAATTACCAAATCAGATTTCATTTTATCTAAAAACATCTCTATTACTTTATCTATATTTTCCTTCTTTCCTATAATAGAACACATTCTATCTAGGAACATTCTCAAATCTCTTTCACTCTACATTTAAACTTCCCACTCCTTATCTTGAGTAATTTTATTTTCAATAGATTTTCTTAATTTTCTGTTTCAATTTATCTCACACTGTCAGATAACTTCCAGATTGGTTCCAATATTCGCTAATTTTCAGAAAATCGGACATGTCATCGAATCAGAAAAGCTAACAGTTCAAGTTCATCGCTCATCGGACCGATTTTAGTAAATTATTATTGAAAAAAAAGTTTATTGTAAACTAATGAACCGATCTGTCTTTATCTCACACCGTTGGATTGTTTTCCGAATTAACTCTTATATTCACAGCTATTAAGAAAAATGGACCCGTCATTAGACTGATTTTAATTAAATAATAATTGAAATAAATTAATTTTTACCTAAAATAATATGGAAAAAGAACATTCAATTTTATAATTTTTTGATCTTTACCGTTTAAAAAAATGTTAAAATTTTGTTCCTTTTTAAAGAGTAATCGAAAATATGACTTTGGACATAGAAAAAGAATCTCATATTGATTATTTAGTGAAAAGAATTAAGGATATATGCATATATTAAGTTATTTGGAGAAGGCTTATGCATAATAGGACATTAGCTTATGGGCTTTAATTTTTCAAAAAGTTTAAAATTTTAATGGATCATTATTAAGAAAAAGTTTATTATGAACCGTACCCGTCTTTATCTAATACAATTAGATTATTTTTCAGATTGATTCCAGTATTTGCAAATGTTCATAATACAGGATCGGTCATAGAACCAGAAACACTAGCGGTTCAAGGTCATCGGATCGATTTTAATTAAATAATTGAGATATATTAATTTTTACTTAAAATAATGTGGAAAAATAATATTCAATTTTATATTTTAAATAATTGAAATAAATTAACTTTTACTTAAAATAAGGTGGAAAAAGAATATTCGATTTTATAGTTTTTTTCTTTACTGTTTAAAAAAGATTGAAATTTTATTCATTTCTTAAGAGTCATTGAAAATATGACTTTGAGAATTAGAAGTGAATCCCACATAGTTATTTAGTGAAAAGAATTGAGAATGTGTGCCTATATTAAATTACTTAGAGAATGATTATACATAATAAGGCCTTAACTTATGGGCTTTTATCTTCCAAAAAATAAAAGTTTATTGTGGATCGATAACCGTACCCGTTTTTATCTTATACCGTCGGATTTTTTTTCATATTGTTTTCAGTATTCGCAAATTTTCTTTAATGTTTTCCTTTTTTTTAAGACCGTTTTTTATCTTTATTAATGAAAGATATCATATAATGGGTATCACATATATTGTTTTTCTTTACACACACGTAAACGATTAAATATTATAATTTAAGGGTTATTAGAAATGTGACTTTGAGTATAGAAATGGAATCCCACATTGATTATTTAGTAAAAAAAATTGAGGACGTATGCCTATATTATACTATTTAGAGAAAAGTTATGCATAATACGACCTTAACTTATGGGCCTTGAGCTTCTAAAAAATTTAAAAATTTAATATATCATTGTCGAAAAAAATGTTATTGTGAAGCAGTAAACCGTATCTCTCTTTATCTTACACGGTCGGATTGTTTTTCAAATTTGTTCCAATATTCGCAAATTTTGTTTAATATTTTCCTTAGTTTGTTTTAAGACCATTTTTTTATCTTCATTAATGAAAGATATCATATTATATGTTGTGCTTATATTATTTTCTTTACACAACGTAAACGATCAAATATTATAGTTTGAGGACCATTAGAAATGTTACTTTGGGAATAGAAAGAGAATCTCACATTGGTTATATAGTGAAAAGAATTGAAGATATATACTTATATTAAGATACTTGGAGAAGAGTTTTGCATAATAAAGCCTTAGCTTATGAACTTTGAGTTTCCAAAAAGTTTAAAATTTTAATGGATTATTATTAAAAAAAATTATTGTGAACCTATGAACTGTACGTATCGGCCTTTATCTCATACTGTCGAATTATTTTCCGGCTTTATCTCATACTGTCAAATTATTTTCCAGATTAGTTCCAGTATTAGCTAACTCCTGATTTTTTCAATTGACTTGGTCATTACGGCTCGGTTCTTTAAACACTGATTAAATTATGTTAATATATTAAAATATTTATTCTGTAAAAGGTGTATGTTATGAAAAACTAGATATCATTAATACATATTACAAAAGTTTTAAAAAAAAAACATGAACAATAAATCACATATGCATCTTGAAGAAAAAGTTAGTTTTCACCCATAAACAATTTTATATAGATATTTCGAGGGTTTAAATTGAAAAGATTTGAAAATTATAGTCTGTGTTAAAGATGGTCAAACAACAAATTCTACTATAAATGTTGTAATACATGTATTATCTTTCATCATTTATTCTAGCTGTATTTATTGGATGTAACATATTTTTCCGTGCATTATACAATGGCAACCTAACACAAACTTCAACAAATCTCTTCAACATTTTTCTTAGGTTTTTTTTGTGTAGACCATTTTTTATCTTCATTAATGAAAGATATCGTATTATGAGTATCACCTATATTGTTTTTCTTTACACACATAAACGATCAAATATTACAGTTTAAATCTTTTTTATAAAATCACGTTCAATATTCTTGAATTGTTTATATTATTTGATATTATCATCATGTGCAACATACTAGTGAAATAACTAGTTATTTTAATTATAAACTACAAATTTCAAGCATATACATACTTATCCATTGATTAGACAATTGGATAATCAAATTTATCCATATTTTAAATAATTAAATGATGATAATTATCTTTTAGTTATTAAATAGATAAGGTAGAAGAGAATCAAAAATGAAAAATAAAGAATATCACATGAGTTACCACAATATATGAAATAAAATGTCGAAAAAGTCCATGCTAACATACTTTTGGCGGGAAAACTATGATACAAAGGTACCGCAAAGTTTTCCTACCGAAATAGCTGATGTCATATTTTTTTATTATTTTATTCTTTTCTTTTTTTTTAAAGGAAATTAATAACATTAATTCAAATCACAGTGTACAATCGATTCAACAAACAATAGAATTTTACCAATCCAATTATTCTTTTCTATTTTGAAATATAGCTAATTTGCTCAATTTAACTCTGACGTTTCATCCTATTATACAATTTAAGACTAGTATTTCAAACTTGACAATCTCAACTTGAAATCTCACATTTTTTACGAGATCTAACATTTTTTACTTAAAAAGACAATAATACCCTCGAACTCTCATTAACTTAAAAGTCTACATCTATATTATAATATATTAATCTAAATCAAGTGTAGTTTCTACCTTTTTTCTTTCCTTTGACTAGTGCTGTTAGCTAACTGATAACGTGATATTTTACCTATTTTCTCATGTTTTCCCCTACTATGAAATTTAAAATTCCATTTTTCATTTCCCAAAGAAACTCATAAAGATTGAATTTTTTTCCACGAGTTTGATATTTTTCATGAAAAATAAATGCAATCAAACACATTATAAATTTGTAGAAAATGCATGTAATGAGAAATATTAGGTGGCTTATATTTCTTTGTAAGGAGAAGGACATGCCGATATGTAGTCAACGATGATGAGTAGAGTTAAACAGTTGACAAGTTGTACTTGCATTATAATTTTAGAATGCTATTGTGAACTTGATTCACCCCAGTGATCTTTACTTGAATATCAATAACATTTTTAGGGAGATTTTGGTCTCATTATCATTGGAAATACGCAAAGCTTACATGGTTAGTTTTTTTTTCCTTAAAAAGTTTTAATTTTTTAGCATAAGTCAGAAATTGGAAATTTAAGAAGTTTCTACATTTAGATTTGTTTGTCAAAAAATTGACTTCTAATAAATTTCTTATAAGAATTTATTTTTCTTTCAGACCAGTTCTCATTTTCATAAGTTTGATTATCAAAATCATATAAGATAGAAATTTCTAAAATTTCAAAGATGTTTAGAATGCAAAGAGTTAATTCATAGTTCAAGTATGGGGTTATGACTAATACAACATTAAGATTGGGTGCTATGTTTAATAAATAAAGACCTAAACCCAAGACATTCAAGTTGATTGGTCCCACTAAATATAGGAAAAGACTTTCATTAATGAGTTTATTGGTCTAATTGTTTCCGTTGATATACATTTATCTTTTATATTTTCAACTAATGTATAAATGTTTCCCACTCATCTTTTAAATTCTTATTGTTATATTTTTTAACGTCATGTATTTTTATATTTTTAACTAATGTACAAATGTTTCTCATTCATCTTTCAAATTTCTATTGTTATATTTTTTAACGTTATGTATTTTTATATTTTCCACTACTAGAAAATACAAGATTAGTAACAGAATTTTAGTAACATAACCAATTCTGTTACTATTAGCAATAGAATAGTAACGGAGCACGAATTGCCACGGAATTAGTAACGGAATTGTTTTGTTGCTACTTTTTCGTTACTATATTCAGTAACGGAAAAAAATTTGTTAGTATTAGCAACAGAATAGTAACAGATTAGTAACGGAACGCGTATAGCCATGAAATTAGTAACGGAATCACTTATGTTGCTAGTTTTTCGTTACTAATCTGTTACTAAATAGTAACGGAAACAATTTGTTACTATCAGTAACGGATTACCAACAATTTTATAATGAATATGGTTGGGGAAAATTATGAGAACATACTTTATATAAATTATAGGGCAATATATTAACAAAGATATATAGTAGTCTAGTGGTTGAGACTTTACTCGTTAATTAATAAGACTAGAGTTTGAATCCTTACATGAGCAATAGGGGGAATTATTTTCTTTCAAAATTCTTATCCACGATTAGTAACAGAATGAGTAACAAAAGTTCGTTGTTAATTAGTAACGCTTTTATCCGTTGGTAATTTAGTAACGACTTTCTCTATTACTAATTTGGTAACGGAAAACTAAATCTGTGGCTAAATTACCTACCATGGAATTAGATAGATATTTAGTATCAGAACGTTTTCGTTACTAACAGTCCATTAGCCACAGATTGACCCGTTTAACAACGGAAATTTCTGTTGCCAATCGCACATTTTCTTATAGTGTTCAACTAATGTATAAATGTTTCATATTATTCATTTTTTAAATTCCTATTGTTATATTTTTTAACATTATTCTTCTTGTACATCGCACGAGTACTATACTAGTATTTTGTTTAAACAAGTGATTTGAACACAAAAACATATATAATATATTGAGTTTGTTCTAGCTGCTATCCATTTATGAAAATTTGAACTCTGCCACGTTCTTGCTTCGAAAAATGTATTTGCAACAAGATTTGGCTTTTAAGACAAGGTGATTAAATAATGCTGAGTATATTCATGAAAACGATATAGAATGTTTTATGGACTAACTGCATCACATTTTCACACATCAAACTTAGATGAGCTGGTTAACATGGTACTTATTTTCATCCACGTCATAAAATCTTACAATAATGGGTGGATATCAGAATGCAGTAGAAACCTCCTTGCTGATTTATAGAGGAAAAAAAAACAATCAAGCAGTTGAAAACTCATTAATTCAATGAAAATAATGGCCTTTAATACCCCGTTTTTCTGCTAAATTTTGCTTTCAATCTGATGAGCTTGCAAGTCAAGATCATAGAACCTAACCTCATGTGGTATCATTAAAGTTCATTGTCGGCGTGATCATCACCAAAAAAAAAAAATAATAATAATAATAATAATAAATAATAAATTAAAAAAATCACTCTCCTAAACCTGTATATATAACACTCTTTTCTTGCACTCCCCATTCATCAAACAATAATCATTTCTCTTCCCTTGTTTCCCTCTATTGTCTCCGGTTCCGTAGAACCTCGATTCAATGCGGGTTCATTCGCTCTGCCGAGGGTCCTTACTGGGGTTCTTGGTGTACTTGCTCATTGCAACGAGCTTCTGCTACGGGAATGAAAAGACCGTCCAAGTTGTTGGGGTTGGAGAATGTGCTGATTGCAAGGAGAATAACATTAAAACCAGTGACGCATTTACCGGTAAAAAACTTTTCTTTCATACCGTTCAACTTGTTTTGTTTGACACTGTATTTTTGAACGATATTCTTATATTAGCTTAAGACAACATAATAACGAGCTTCATAAAATTTTATCGAATAACTGCACATGTTTATACATGCAACATATTGACGAGTTGGCATCAATTGAATACTTACATGTTTGGATGAAATTATGTCGTCATTTATTGCTAGCTATAAGCATGCAATTTCTTTGCAGGGCTAAGGGTAACAATTGACTGTAAGATTGAAAATGGAGAAATGCAAAGAGCGGGAGTCGGAAAACTTGATAAAGAAGGAAAATTCAAGGTTTCACTTCCTGAAGAGTTTGTTAAAGATGGAAAACTCAAGGATGAATGTTACGCACAGCTCCACAGTGCATCAGCTGTACCGTGTCCGGCTCACAATGGCCTCGATGACTCCAAGATTGTGCTAAAGTCGAACAATAATGGAAAACAAACCCTTGGCACCAATGGAAATCTCAAGTTCTCCACTGCATTGTGCACTTCTGCTTTCCTGTGGCCATTCTACAAGTTTCCACATTCGCCCAAAATCCACCCATGGAAGAAACACTTGCCTAAGGTTTCATTTCCACCACTGAAAAACTTCGGCCACCCGTGGCCTCTTCCTCCATTCCCACCAATTTACAAGAAGCCACTTCCTCCAGTCCCCATTTACAAAAAGCCGCTTCCTCCACCAGTCCCCATTTACAAGCCAGAGCCCCCAGTAAAACCCCTTCCCCCACCTGCCCCAATCTACAAGCCAGAGCCTCCGGTAGTCAAGCCACTTCCACCACCAGTTCCAGTCTACAAGCCAAAGCCACCAGTTCAAAAACCTCTAGAGAAAAAGCCGTGCCCACCAAAGCCCAAGCCACCAAAACCTCCAATGAAAAAGCCATGCCCACCAAAGCCCAAGCCCAAGCCACCAAAACCTCCAATGGAAAAGCCATGCCCACCAAAAAAGCCATGCCCACCAAAGCCCAAGCCCAAGCCACCAAAACCTCCAGTGGAAAAGCCATGCTCACCAAAGCCGAAACCCAAGCCACCAGTTGAAAAACCTCCAGTGAAAAAGCCCCCAGTTCCAAAGCCAGAGCCACCAGTTCACAAACCTCTAGTGGTAAAGCCGCTTCCACCACCAGTTCCAATCTATAAGCCACTTCCACCACCACTCCCAATTTATAAACCACTCCCACCATTCCCCAAGAAACCCTTCCCTCCATTCCCCAAGCTTCCTCCCTTCCACCATCCTAAATATGGAGTCTTCCCACCCTTCCCTCCTTCCATTCCTCACCCATAGACTTTCCAGAGGGGGTAATTTTAAGAAGATTACTTTCTTTGTTTCACGTACTTCAAAGGGTGAAAGCAATAATAAAAGTTTCAAGCTTAATTGAGCGGAAACTCATCCAGTTATAGTAGCTAGCTGTGTGATAAGTCCTGTATTGATTTGACCAAATGGGATGGTTTTAAGATCAAATGACTGTAAATTTTTTCTTCATAAGAATTCATATGCATTCCAAAAGCTTCTGTTGTACTACTTTTTTAGCATCATAGATTTGCATGTGGTGAAACACATTTAATGAATCCTATTGTTCAATGCAAGACTCAAGTACTGTACCGTTGATCAATTATGAGATGACTTTATCAAAGTTGATAATGTATGATATTAATACTAACATATGCAGTTACATCTCACACCTACTATGCTAGTAACTTGGCACTCTACATCAAATAAAAAACAAGCCACGTTTTTTACTGAAACTAAAAACACGTAAGTAAAATCAGTACTCTTTCAGAAAGTAAATAAACACAACTTCAGAGTTAACTTCCAAATATATTTCGCGAGAACTATTACATTTAGGGTCATCAAAACACGCTCTTAATGATGATGGTGATGATGCCAATCGAGTTTGAAGGGTGGTATTAAGTATTATATTAAGAAATAAGAACCTTGCTATTTTAGAAAAGAGCCAAGATTTTTATACAGAATGATGAAGAGTAAAATAACTGAGAGCGCAAGTAAACGCAAATAAACCTTCTTGTCATGGGGACATTTTTGGAGGGCCTCCCTGTTTTCCCTAAGTATTAATTCATCTGCATCCATATGATAAAGTGGTTGAAGTAATCAAAAGCAACAGTTTAATAATGTTGTCAAATAACCTGCTTCAAAAATCTGTCAGAAAAGGAGGAAGAGAGAAAATGGTTAATGTTCAACTTTGGTTTTAACATCATGATCTCATGAAAGTATTGGATTTTGATTTGAATGTGACTTAAAATTAGCTTTTCTAAGTAGCCAGGGCCTTTCTCATTTTTTTTTTTTTTTGGTTGGGGGGGGGGGGCGAGTTTGAAAGCACCATCATAGCCCCACGTAGATTACAGACTTACGTCCTTTGGATAATTTAATCTATATATATATATATATATATCTCTGAATCAAGAATAGTTTAAACAAGTTTTTCCACTCAAATTGTTGATGTCTATTCTTTTGTTTTTTTTTTAAATGAAATTGACAACATTAATTCAAATTGCGGTGTACAGCCGATTCAACAAACAACGAAATTTTGTCAATCCAATTATTTTTTTGCATTTTTAAATGGTTAATTTGCGCAATTTAACCCTGACGTTTCATCCTCTTGTGCAATTTAATTCTAGCCTTTCAAACTTGACAATTTCAATATGAAATTTTACATTTTTTACGTGATCTAACATTTTTTATTTAAAAAAGATCGGAATAATAACTTCCAATTCCCATTAATGTAAAGGGTGATTATATTGACACTACATCTTTTACTAACCACACCACATTTTAATTATACTCACCATCCTTTATGTTTTTAATTCTTTGTACTTACACCATTAACTTTCTTTTATCATATTTTTATTTTAACATCTTATTATCATGATATTTTGTATCAAATGATATTGTAAAAAAAAAGTAGCAGAAACTTTTAGGGGCTTAAATACTATAAGAAAAAAAATTAGGGATATTAACATTAATAAAAATGTGGTGTGTTTAATAAAATAAGCGGTGTATCCAAAATTAGCCTAACTTAAAATCAACATTTATATTATATTATATTATATTATATTAATCTTATTTTCCATATTTGACTGGTACTATAAGCTAACTGATGACGTCATATTTTACATATTTTCCCATGTTTTCCCTACCATGGTTCCCATTCCCCAGAGAAACTCATGAAAATTGATTTTTTTCCATGAGTTTGATATTTTTCATGAAAAACAAATACAACCAAACATGTTGTACATCTGCAGAATATGCATGTAATGAAAATCGTTATGTGGCGTATATTTCTTTGCAAGGAAAAGGGCTCGCCGAAATATCAACGGTGATTTGCCTCAATGATCTTTACTTGAATGTAAATAACCTTTTTTAAGGAGATTTTGGTTTCATTCTTATTGGAAATACACAAAGCTTACGTGGTTAGTTTATTTATTTTTTTCTTAAAATTTTGTAGTTTTTTAGCATAATAATTCGGAAATTGGAAATTTAAGAAGTTTCTGCATTTAGATATGTTTGTCAAAAAATCTACCTCTAATAAATTTCTTACATGTATTTATTCTTCTTTCATACCAGTTCCCTTTTTAATAAGTTTGATTTTCAAAATTATATAAGATGGAAATTTCTAAAATTTCAAAGATATTTAGAAAGCAAAGAGTTAATTTGTAATTCAAGCGTGGGGTTTGACTAATACAATATTAAGATGTGGTGCTATCTTTAATAAATAAGGGCCTAAACCCATGCCACGCAATTTAATTGGTCTCAATGAATATAGGAAAAGATTTCCGTTAATGAGTTTATTGGTCTAATTGTTTCTGTTGATGTATATTCATCTTTTATATTTTCAACTAATGTACAAATATTTCTCATTC